>JAAEAF010001587.1:0-164288 GCA_011037195.1 Triatoma infestans | reverse complement strand
GTTTAGAATTTTTTACTAATTTTCCCTTCGTAGGTATTTTAATTATCAAATTGTGCAATACAAATTTTTTATTAAAAAAATGTAAACAGTCAAGTTATTTTGTAAACATAATATTCACTATTTATATAATTAATGTGAGCTTTAAAGAAAAGACTCAGCATTTTCATTCCATTGCTGAAAAAGAATGCAAAAGAGATGTGGAATTCAGGGATGCCGTTAGTCCGACATTGGTAGTGACCATTTATAATAGTGGGGAGAAAAATAGAATCCATGTTAAAGCCCAACCAAAATGTTCTTTAAGGAATATCCTTTCAAAACTTTTCTAAGAAACCTTGAGTTTTGTACTAATTTTCATCCTCTATATATACATAAAAATTCACCATCTCCGTAGGTTTTGTGGTCCGCAAAAATCCGAAAGTTAGGTGTCGATGGATTGACTTGAAATTTTTTTACACAACGTTGCAATTTCTATATAAGAGTGTTTATATATACTTTTTACTCCAAAGTTCCCACGTAAACGGGAAATTCCGAGCGTTTCGCGAGTTTGGCAGAAATAGACAGGCGCAGACGTGTTGCGATGGTGGCGCGCTCTCTGCCGAAGATATTCTACGCAGAATACGTCAAGAAACATATAATCATGGCTTGGATTTAACAGAAGAAATATAGAATGAAGCGCTAATCTTCATTGGGGATTTTTGTCTTGCAATGTGTGGCAAGTTGTTGGTACAATTGAGAGTAACAGTACCGAATAGGTCGATCAATGCAACATTCGAGAGAGAACTGCTTAGAAAGCAATCATGCACCAGAAAAGACTTACAGCTATTCATCCAAGAAAATACACTGAAACACCTTCAAGAACAAAGGATAGCATTTGATACCATCATACAAGCTGTGACCAACCAATCCGGTGGATTTACTTTTTGGACGCTCCAGGTGGAACTGGAAAAACGTTCTTAATTTCTTAATCCTGGCTGAAATTCGTTCAAATGGCCATATTGCGTTAGCACTTGCTTCTTCAGATAATGCAGCTACGTTGATGGAAGGAGGTAGAACAGTGCATTCAGCTCTTAAACTGTCACTAAACATGCAATTCACAGAAAACCAAACATGCAACATTTCTAATACATCAGGAATGGAAAGGTTCTTCAGGCGTGCAAAATCATTGTATGGGATGAGTGTACAATGGCTCACAAGAAGTCACTGGATGCAGTAGACCATACATTGAAAGACTTGCGAAATAATCAGGCTCCATGGTGGAGCGTTTGGTGACTTCAGGCAAACGCTTCCAGTGATACCTTGCTCAACACCAGCTGATGAATTGCATGCCTGCTTGAAATATTCAATTCTTTGGAGCACAGTAAAAAAAAAAATCATTTAACAACGAATATGAGAGTTTAACTTTAAAACGATCGAACACCTGCCACATTTTCAAGACAATTACTCGAAGTCGGTAACGGCACTGCACCTACAAATCCAGCAACAGGAAAAATTACCTTCCCATCTAATTTCTGCAACATTTTACATTCAAAAGAAGAATTAGTAGACAAGGTATTTCAAAGCATCGAAACATATTATCAAAATCCCGCATGATTAAGCGGAAGCGGCTAAAATCCCGCGTGATTAGCGACTAAAAATGTCGACGTACTCGATACGAACAACATCATTCTAAACAGAACCGCAGGTGAAACAGTGACATACAAATCCATTGAGTCCGTGATGGACCAAAGTGAAGTAGTGAATTTTCCAACGGAATTTCTTAATTACTCGATTTTCCTAGATTACCGCCACACATTCTAAATTTG
The DNA here is from genome assembly GCA_011037195.1 of Triatoma infestans. Classification (NCBI taxonomy): domain Eukaryota; kingdom Metazoa; phylum Arthropoda; class Insecta; order Hemiptera; family Reduviidae; genus Triatoma; species Triatoma infestans. The sequence goes on along the minus strand of JAAEAF010001587.1, from coordinate 162,486 downwards.
AAAATTGGAGTGCCAGTTATATTACTCCGAAACATCAATCAGCCAAAGTTATGCAATGGTACCCAATTAGTGTTAAAAAATCGTTGAATAATCTAATTGAAGGAACAATTCTCATTGGACCTCATAAAGGTGAAGTCGTACTACTTCCACGAATACCACTCATTTTTATTTTATTTATTTTTATTTTATTTTTATTTATTTACATTAACGGGCAACACAACCCTTTTATAAATGATTATACAAACAGCACTGATATATAACATAAATAATTGCTTACACGAAATACAACTAAACAACCATAATACATCTATTATAAACTACAAATAAGCAAAAACATGCAAAAAAAATACTTTAAGAATATTACACAGGTAACAAAAGGTAGAAACACCGAATCGAAACAAAACAAAATAAAATAAAATCATGATAATCCAATTATACCTCTAATCATTTTAGCTGATGTATTGAATAAGTCAATGTTAAAGAGATTAGCATGTCTTAAAATTCTTAAAAGTGGTGAATGATATAAATAATTAGTTTGTGCAAAGTTTATTGAAAATAGATTATTGTTTCTGGTCTGAATAGAAGGTATGTTGAAATAAATTTCATTTACAAGATATGGACAGTCTATAAAGTTATTTAGAAGTTTGTACAAAAATAATATATCATTAATTATACGTCTGTTTTCTAATGAAGAAATTACAAACCTACCATAAATTTCTTTGTAAGGAATGTATTGCAGTCATAGCCTAAACGTACACCAATCGTCCTTATTAATCTTTTCTGAATGTTCTCTAATCTGTTGATATAACATTTCTGATATGGAGACCAGATAATAGAGTTGTATTCTAGAATGGGGCGTACAATGGAATTGAAAAGGGTGACTATAACAGAAACATCATGAAAATCTCTAGTAGTTCTAGAAATGAAACCTAGTAACTTAGAAGCTTTCTTACAAACGTGTTCAAAATGGATTTGAAAGGTTAGATTTGGATTCATGATAATACCAAGATCTTTAATATAAGTAGGTCTATGGAGTAAATGCTCTGCCAACTTATAATCAAATACCGACAGATATGGCGTCTGAGTTCAAACGACTTCAATTTCCAATACGCCTTGCGTTCGCTATGACTATCAATAGCGCAGGGACAAACTTCGCAAGTAAACTAATGCGTATTTTTACAGGCGGGCTTAACGTCCAACTACCAAATTAGGTGTCGTGGACGGGGGCGGAAGCACCTACTTTACTATTAACATTTTTTAAACAAATATAAAATTTAGCAGTTATGCGCTGGACTTGAACTGGGGTCCTCCCACTTACAAGTCCATGCTCATAACCACTACACCAGCACCCGCCCCTTACCAACTCCGCAAGTGTGCGGTTGGGTTTTAGAAAACGAATGCTTCTCTCATGGGCAATTATATGTCGCATACTCCAGAGTCGGTAAACCATCTGATCTTTATGTTTATGCAGAAAACGGCATTACAATAAAAAAAGACTTTCAGTTAAAAACATTTTTTCTTTCTTTCCTTTCAGTGCACAGCATCTCAAAGCAGGGATTTAAATTGAATGATGTGTTTTGTTGAAGTTAATACTTCTATTAACTTTCCTAAAAATCAGACTGAGCCACAGCTAAGCAAGGCCGGGTTAGCTAGTTTTATATATATCTATTGCCGCTTATTTTATGCAAGTAGCGTAGTCCATAAAGTATTGAATGAGTACTATAAAGATGGAAATCTACGCAAGAGCTAGTAGCTGTTCAATCAAAATCTAGTTCATATTAATCAAAACACTCACCCGACTTTCTCTTATTGCGAAATGGCAAATTTTCTTCACACTTACAATTCTTATTAGTGTTTAAATCCGTCGGCATTTCTATGGAGAAAATCACAAATAACTGATGGATTTTGTCCAATACCTCCATGTCAGATACAGTGGTGGTACCTAAACGGAATACCAAATTTCAGCTTCTTGCCGCCTTTTCGTTTTGCGCGCACACACACACACACACACACACACACACAGATCATTTTCCAAAAAACACTTTTTTGGACTCAGAGAACCTCAAAACGTATATTTCCGGTGAAAACTCCAATTTCGAAAATCTGGCACTATTATTAGTGAGAGAAAGTAAAAATTACATTTATTTGTATTATTCTGCTAAAATACATTTTTATATTTTTTTGTTTTCACGAAAATATAAAGATATTTTGTCTGTTTTTATTCAGGGCAGGTAACCAGAACAGACTTTTGTGTATACACAAATGTAATGGTCATTTTTTTCCCGGATTTTTCATCTATATTCAATATTTTTATTGTTATAAGTCGCTAATGTGTAAGTGAACTAATATTTAGCGTTAATGATTTCATTACTCCAACCTTTTTATGTAGGTTATTTTTTCCCTTAATGTTACAAATTTTAAATAAACAAACCTTGATTAGTTATTAAAACTGTTCGCGACCTTGATTATTAAAACTAAAATCGTGACGCTCCAAAATGAACAATGTCAAAGCTAAAAGACAATATTGAAATTTTCTGTAATAAGATCCGAAGATCAGAGCAGAGAGAAACACAAATATAATAGGTTTTAGAAGGAGAGAAATTAAGTGAGAAAAGGTTTTTGAGAAATAAGCTAGAGTAAGTGCTGAACACTATATAATATAAGAGAGACACAAAACTGCCAGGTCTTTACACTAATAATATAAATTAGGTAGCGTGAGGTTTAGGCTGATTGAAGAGAAGGGTAATAGTTGGTTGCTGACGCTTTATAAACTGTTGTAAAAACTGTCCTTCTGTAGGGCTAGCTCGGCTGTATATAGACGGAGTCTCCCACTCTAGTCTGACCTAAGTAGCGAGTGAGATTCTCATTTTTGTGTTTCTCTCTGCTCTTCTATGGTTCCTATTATATTTTCATTTAACACAAATGCTTTACACTTTTCTTTGTTTTGAAAGCGTAAAGAAATTGTTAAAACAATAAGATTTATATCTGCCGACTATAATACTTTCTTCAATTTATCAAATCTAATGAGTTAGAGATGATAAAACTATTCATCTTTTGATTTATATTAAATATTTATAAAAATTATATCGTTATTTTGTTCTCCTTCATAGAAAATAATCAAAATTGGTAAAAAAAGCTGTTAGATATAAAAAAAAGACAAAAAAAATCATATCTGTATGAAATGAAGCTAAACAGAGCGGAGAACAAAGAGTTAACTATACTTTGGAAGGGTTTAGTGGAGCAACTTTCATTCCCGCTCATTGTGTGTAACGAATCATTAAATGTAAAGACATCTCTCGCACAATACTAGCTTCCCTTTGAGGAGCAATTTTATTACATTTGGCTGGGCTTGTTTAGTTGAATATAGTTAATTCTAGACTATCTTATTGTTAATATCAAACTATCCATTACTAACTATTTAATTTGAATAATTATTATCAGTTTGAAATACGTAATTAAATAAAATTAAAGTTATAAACCTTTTTTTCCCCCTTAGCAAAACTGAATAATGGTCTAAAAATAGTAGAAATATTTGGCAAACAATGGAATGATGCATCAAAAGATATGATGGAAGGAGATTACAAAACCAGAAAAACCAATAAATTCCAATGGTAAACTACTTTAAAAGCGATTCTTAATCTGTTTAGTAAGGGAATAGTTGACCGAATAGAATTTCGAACATCAATAGAATTTAAGTTTTCATTGACTAAAGAAAAAGGTTTTTTTTTTTTTGAGTTTAAAAGAAAAAAGAAAAACTTCAAAAGTAAACAAAGAAATAAAGGAAACTTTCTCTTGAAAGGGTTTTCTTTTAAAGAATATATTTTTTCTGGCAATCTTTTTTTTTTGTTTTTTGTTATTTTAGCCTGAACGATAAAACTCAGAAAAGAAGTAATTTTTATTTTTTTATCGTAGGAATTTAGAAAATAGTTTTTATAAATGATGGAAAAAGGAATATCATCATGAAATTCTGTACAATAAAACCTATACTAGTTATTTTGTTAAAAATTATTTATAAACAAGTTTGACCTTGCACGCGATTATTACCGATAAAAATGTAGTATTTAAGGGGGAAAAAAAAGAATAAAAAAAGCGAACAATTAAAAATAGTATACTAAAAAAACTTCGTAGTTTCTGTAGCATCTACTTTCACGCATTCGTTTTTTTTTTCTCTTACTGCAATCGTGTCAAAATTTCGAAGTTTTTTTTTTTAAGGCGCGTCAACATCTATGATCATTCTTGGTGCACTGACGGCATCCGGACAGTGTTCTCTCGTCACAGACAACCATGTCCAACACCGAACAGTGAGCTGTAAAAGGCTCCTAGGAAGACAAAAACCTAAGGGCAACATAACCGGACTCGAACCAGAGACATCCGCATGGGAGTTCAGTACGCTAACCTCTGAGCTAATCCCTTCCATATATTTTTACCTTTTAACTAGTTATTTAGTTGAAACAGTTATTTATCAAACACTGAGTATAGTGAGCGATTTTTTACATTGTAGTTCAATTTATGGACCAAGAATGAGAGTGTTCAAATACTTCACTCAAGTGTTGAATATATAAAATTTTTATCTGCAACCGCAATACGTATTACATTAAATTGGTTCTTAACTTATAAAAAAAAATATGAACATATAAAAATAAAATAAAAGGAAAAATAATATGAGTACACATTCAGAAAGTGTATTTTTTATTACAATAATTTATATTTTATTATAAATTGTATAGATAGCGCAATTATTTCCATAATTAGCTACTGATGGTGTCTTATTCTATGTTTCATTGTCTTCTATACTAGAAAGTATTGGATTGTATACCTGTATAACAACATTCTATTCGTTTTTCACCGTGAACTTGCAGATTTTTGCACATTATTCGTTTTGTTTAGTTTTAAATTGTTCCACGCAACCTGCCACATTTTAAAACTCGTCCACCCTCGAAATTGTTTTATTCCCAGTAAATTAGCGCCTTTATTAGTTCATTAACGATGCGGAAGAACTTCGAAAGCAAGTAACTTACTGGATAAACCGCAAGGGGTATCTGTTGCATGCAGTTTTTTGGTGAGTAGTGACCCCACAGATTACCATAGCTCAGTATGCCATGCAGTTCGTCAGAACAGTTCTCCCTCCCTAGTTAACTGGCGTAAGCTAAGGGACAAGAAAGGGATTAGGTCAGTGGTAGCGCGCTGGACTAGCAATATGGAGGTCCCGGGTACGAAGCCAGCGGGCTGCCCTTAGATTTTCTTTTCCTAGGAGCCTCTACAGCTCACTGTCTGGTGATGGCGAATGTTGTCTGTAGCTCGGAAGCCGGCAGTGTACTGAGAAGGCTCTGGGGGGACACAATAGTCTTTAAGGTCGCAGTACAATAACCTGCACAACAATCTAAAAAAAAAATTTTTTTTAAATCTTACTGGATTAGGTATTTTGCAACAAATGATGGACGTTTTGACAATATATTAATGCCAAGGGCTTTGAGTAAGCCTTGGTGGAGTTCGAAATTAGTGGGAGAATATCGGAGGAAGCTCAATGCTTTAGCTCGGAGGGGTATGGTGCGCCTTTATTGGATACCCGGACACGCGGGAATAGAGGAGAATGAGAGGGCAGACCAGTTGGCTAGGGAGGGATCATCTCAACCATTTTGCGGTCTTGAACCAGCCCTGGCTGTCACAAAGACGTTTCGTGACAAACAGATTAGACTTTGGGAGACGAAAGTTTTGGAGAAACGCTGGGGGGACACGCAGGGGTGCCTCCAAGCCAAAAGATTTATAAAGACAAGTAGGCAGGGAACTTCGGAGTATCTCCTGTCCCTTAGTAGGACGGGTCTGAGGACCCTGATAGGGATAGGGACTGGACACACTTGGGTGTCCAGCCACTTGTTTAATATAGGGAGGACGTCTAGTCCCATTTGTCAGAACTGTGACGACGGAGTCAGGGAAACGGTGTACCACTACCTTTGTCAGTGTCCCCGTTTCGCTGGAACTAGGTTTCGTGTTTTTGGGAGGGCATCACTCTCGCAGGATTGTCTGCGCGAGCTGGAGTTTCGGGATATCTTGGGATACTGTAGATTAACCGGTAAGCTACCGGGGGAAATTTATTATGAGGATAGGGGGGTATCGGGGGGATAAAGGCCACATAGGCTTAGGTCCCGCGCCATTAGGCACCCGGACTATAATAATAATAATAATAATAATAATATATTAATGCCAACAGTCTGTACAGTGCATTTACTGATTTTATAAAAGATAAATAGTCGCTGATGAGGGAAATATTTGGTGGTCTCAGTGCTATGTACTTTTTGTATATATCTTTGAAATTTATACGTTAAATCTGATCAGTAACTGCGAAAGTTCGTAGTTATTTGCATTGCTTTTAGCGTGAGATAAATCTGAACTTTAGAATATCACCCACCACTCTCTTGGGGATGTCGTTAATTTTCATGTTCAAAAATTATTACAACTACAAATACCAGCTACTCCAATAATCAAAGCAGCATGTAACAGAATATAATAAACCATTTTTATTTAAAAAATAATGAAAAAAAAAGTATATGTTATCTTCCACATCAAGAACTTCACATCACAGTGGCTTCTGACAAGAGTTTTTTATGACGTCAAAAAAATAATGGATTTTTTCCCTTTTATAGCGGCTTGTCTTTTTGTGTAACATTTAAGTTTATCAAAATCACTTATATCTATCAAATATTATGGTATAAACTCAGCGTTGATTTTTAACATAGAATATGTAGACCATAATGTGGTGTATTTTAATATTTAAGTTATTTCACTAAAATAAACAGTGACGTTTTTCATTATCTTTTTGACATTATTTCTGTTATCACATCATTCTTCAAAAGAACATCACCATTATTCGCATTTATATTTTTGGATTTTTTTTTTTTTTTTTAAAGTAAAACATATATAAAACAAAATAACTTTTTGTATAAATAAATGATGCGAGTGTTTACAAACAATTCCTCGATTCTGTAACATCACAATAAAGGAAATTATAAAATATCAATATTAATTTCCTTACCAGAATAATTTTCAATAAAAAAGAACTGATTAATAATCAATTTTTAAATATGTAATCAATAAATTAAAAAATGCCAAAAAGACGTTTCAATTCAAGTCAAATACTTTTTTCTTTATAATCTGTTGTCTTTGGAATACCCCCAGTTCCGTTAAAGAACTTGGGATATGTTTTTGTAATAAGTCATTTTTTTTACATATTGCAGCTACGTATTAGAGGCTGGTTAGATTTGAGTAATATTACTTTGTGTCACTTGTGAGCAAAATTAAAGCCTGTTTTTACTTTCTCTCATATGTGATTAAAAGTATAACTTCCTTCACTATTTCTTATTAAATAATAATTGTCACATTATTATATTTGTATAAAATTAAAACTGCTGGAAACTTAAACATGATATTACCAAAATCTGAATGAAAGTTTCAGTTAAATTCAACAGCAGAAACAAAAGTGTTTACTGAATATTTAAATTTTTTGCGATCTCATTGAAAACAGCTCCTACAATTTTGCTTCATAAAAACCTTCGAATATTATGTACAAATCTAAATGCCTATCACTTTTATTGAAATATTTTTCTAGGAATATTTTTTTTTTTTTTTGAAGCAGAATTTTTAAAAATTGTAACCAGTTTTATAAAATGGTAGAATTCAAAGCTAATGTCGCTAGGGACCAGAAAAATGTATTCTGAATAAATTTGCAAATAAGTTATAATAAACCAGTTGCATTTAATTAAGTATTTATCTTTAATAATATTTTTCAGAGTATCTTGCTTATTTTGTTTGATACTGTTTCTTTTCCTTGGTTTCCTGTCAGTGCAGATTAGCCAGATTCTGTGCCCAGGTTTCTTGCGGCTTTCACTTTCGTTTTAGCTGCAGCTGTTGGTAAGGTGTTTGTTGTTGATAGTAACTACTCATTGTCTATTCCTACTATTTGCTTTTCAATTTCACAGCGTGATTTTGTTTTTGTTTATAAAATTGAAAATAGCCTAATATAATCCATGGTTTGGTTTTGTGAGGATGGTATGCAGATTGACAGGTAGTGTACATTTTACATTTTTGATAGCTTTCCATAGTTTATCTCTATCCTCTTGGTGATTATCACACATTTGAGAATCAGGTGGCTGGCGTCGATTCAGACGGACATACTGGGTTGACTGAGATTCCTATGCGAGTCAGATGATGAGGAGAAAAGTTATGAATGGAGTTAAGTTGAAACGCAGTCTGTTCATGGTTCTAAAGAAACTTCTACTTTCTAATAGGTCAGTGAACGATGGTTTACTAAGGGATTATCGGCTTTGGGGAGGTGTAAAATTTACCTTTGAGGCATTTTGATTTCTCATACTCAATGATCCATTTTCAGTAGTAATACTTGCGTTTGGAGTAATTCTTTATATCTGAGGGTAATAAGCTTTCAAAATTGAGATTGCCTCCTTCGCTTTGGAGTCAGCAATTTTTATTGCCAGATATCCCTGAGTGACCCTTAATCCATACCAACCGTACAATTGTTCCGTTAAGACCCGCTCTCTTAAGGAAATAAACAGTTTCGAGAACAATAAAGTCAGCGTTATGTTAATATAGTTAATGTATGCTATTTATAATATTTGAAAGCATTAACCACTATTAGTTTTTCTAAATGGTAAAATTTCTTATTCACAATTTTGCCGTGTTTATTACAATTATTAAAGCAATCAAATATAATAATAAAGCACCAAAATTATAAAATATTAATAAAAGTGAAATGAAACAATTTATAAATAATAACAGTCTTAGCATAAATAAACAATATAAATATTATTATAATGTATGCAGAAAGAAAACCTACATAATAACATATCTACCCACGCTGTGTCAAACCCTAGTTCAGGGCGGCTAAAAATAACTATTGACTCACTTCTTTGTTGTTGTTGTTGTTGTTGTTGTTGCTGTTGTTGTTGCTGTTGTTGTTGTTGAAAAAAAAAGTGAATCTGTAACATCATTCTTCCTGTTTTCATAGATTTTTCAAAACAAACTTTAACAAAAATATTCAATAAGATAATTTAAAATAAAAATATATATATATGTGTGTATAGTATGTAACAATATACATGACTTGAAATGTCAAAACAGTTCGTAGTATTAACCAAAATGGAGAGTTTAATACCAGGCTTTGCTTATCGCATAATTAAATTTACCTGATTGTATCACCATTATTTAGTAAATCTGTAATTTTGTGTGTTCTTCAATGTTGCGAGCTACCAATGGAACTGAAGTTATGCCAAATAAAGTATAGCATTTCTAATTCTAAAATATCTAACGCGTATAATGATTATTTATTTCCAGAAATAATTTAAAGGCAAAAGAAGGGATTATTAGATTGGTAGTAGCTCGCTGTACTCCCATGTGGAATTACCGGGTTCGAGTGCAGCAACATTCGCTTTGATTTTCTCGGTTAACGGGAACCACTGCAGATCATTGGAAGTGATATCTATAAACCAGAGAACACTCTCGGAGTCTGGCTATGCACTGAGAAGGCTCCGACGGGTATAACAGATCTTTCAAGTCACACTGTCCCTTAAAAAATTTAAAAAATATAAAATAAATAAATTTAAGGGCAAAATAAAGACATTTTTGGTATTTTTTAGATGACGTAACTCCCTTTCAGGGATTTTTTTGTGTGTGTGTGCATATTTTAGCATAGTTTGTTAACTATTCACTTTACAGAATTTTGTTTTGTTTTTTGCATCGTATTCCAAGTGAAAATATAATCAAGGCAAATAATGCATGTTGTGATTGGTTCCGCAGAGCTGGAAAGCGTCAGAGATATTTTCCGTTATAGCCTGTTTCTTTTTGTGGTCATTTCGGGCGTTCGCCGATCATCAGGATGCGTTTGTCAAATAGTGTGATAACATACACTTGCAGAGAGCAAATTTAGTTTATACATCAGTTTTTACAAGAAGAATTTCATATATATATAGTAAAATCCCGATTATCCGGGCTAATGGTGGGGAGAGGCGGCACGGATAATCCGAACAATTATTTATTTCTAAAATACAACATATTGTACATTTCTAAGCAGACAATTATTTTAACATGTTCAATGTTCATTACTATTAAGAAAATCGTGATTTTGGTTTGTTTGCCGCAATCTTTTAATGTTTTTTTTTAATAGTTCGAACACTTGCACACTTATAGGATGCGTAAACATGAAAGCGAGCAAATATTTTTAAAAAAAAATATACATATAATTATTTTTTTTTAAATTAAATTCATGCACGGATAATCCGCAAACCAAATAATCCGCACACGATAATCGGGAGTTTACTGTATATAAGAAATATCATATTAAGAAATTATCATATTCTTATGATTATAATAATTTTCAAAAACTGTTTTATTTATCTGAATAAAATTGTTTCAAATTATAGCAATAATTATTAAATATATTTAAAACAAATCTGATTGTAGTAATTTTGCGATATTACAAATTCACATTTTGTACCTTTAATTTCCGTCATTATTAATTAAAGAGTTCGCTCTGTGTGGCACATTGTCGATAGTGTAAGATTTCTTGAGATGCATTTCTCTAATCACCTGATTAGTGTACTGCGGCAAAATGACTGTTTACAATGCATTCACCCATTAATGCATTAATCCTCAAACAATTTGACTCACAAGCTGATTCAAATTATAAATGGAGAAAACAGATTAAGAAACATATTTGCACCGATTTCAAATTATATCGAATCCATTTTGCAAAAGTTGAAAAATTCGTCGAATAAATGCTACTTCATTGCTCTCTGATCGATGCTAAAAGGGGCCAAGTTAGTATGGAACATAGTTCTTAGAGATAAAATAAACCTTAGGTCTCCTGATAATAAACCTGGTGATCTTCTCATCAGAGATATTTTCCGTAATAGCCTGCTTCATTTTGTGGTCATAATCAAGATGCTTTTTGTCAAACAGTGTGATAAAATAGATTTGCAGAGAGCAAATTTATGTTATCACACTGTTCGACAAAAAGCATCATGATGATGGGTGAACGCCCGAAACCGGTCGATGACCACGAAAGGGAGCAGGCTATTACGGAAAATATTACAGATGCTTTCCAGCTTTGCGGAACCAAGCATACGACTGGTGATCTTCTACTTCGTCTCAACTTTAAGGACTTTCATAGATTTGTGTATTCAATTAATTTCAATTTTCTTATTATGATCGTATATGTGCATTTTTTCTCTCTTATATTTCTTACATTATTCGGTTTTCAAATGATTATTATGTATCTGAATCTTGCTATGTAATAGTTACTTTTATATGGTCAGACATTGTTTGATAAACTATCATGCGTTCATTGTTAATTCAATTATATATTTTATTTTTATTTTTTTAATTAAAGTGTTTATTTAATGCACATTATTATATGTAATACGAAGTGTGCTTAAAAAAAAAAGTTCTCCTCAGCAAGAGGTACTAGCGGGGACAATATTTGGCAATGTTTTCATGATACGCAAATATGTGAAATGAAGAACTTCAAAAGGAATTTATGATTTCTGTAATGTTATACCCACGTCACAAAAAAAAGCGAATGGGACTTCTATAGATGAATCAGTTAAAATCGTCAGTCTCCTAATTCTAAAAAATCACTTGTGTCGCTCACATATCGCTTATCCAAAACAAAAATTGGGACATCTCTATTATTTTTGAACATAGATAATTAGAATACAGAAATTAATTTTTCATGTTTGAATATATTATTATATTTTGTTTTAGAGAAATATTAAATGTTAAGAACGAGTATTTCCCTTTGTAAGTTACATAAAAACATAAATCAATTCTATAATTCCTTTAAATGGAATATTCTAGTTTCTGAATAAACATATAAAATTGGAAAGAATGTTGTCTATAAATATACCTACATGTAGAAAAAATAGAAGAGGAAGTGATCACATGTAGCTGACAGCGTTTAAAAATAAACAATTCAAATTGATGTTAATTCCCCAAAGTGATGTCTAGAGTTGAACCAGTTGCACGCACCCCCTCTGTTAGTTTATCTTTTCAACTAATAATAAAATTTATATAAACTAGTGAAATATATATATATATATATATATAAGAATCTTCCTAAATTACAAGTTTTACATTTTTCAGAAGTTGCATGTACAGTATGAATAATGATAATATTTGGCAGAACAACTGCATAACAATTTTTGTCAAGGTTAAGTCGGATACACGAATAAAACCGATGATTCAACCTCATTAAATAAAAAGGTTAATTCTGACAAAAAAACTCCCAACCGGAAGCTGATTCATTCCAACATTATTTTGTAATATTAAAATACTCTTTTCATTTGTTTTGTCCGTCTATCTGTTTGTCAATTCATATGTAACTCACAAACAATCAAAACTAGTCAAAATTATTTATACAAATTACTAGGCATTTGGCATTAGAAGCGAATGATCTGTTGTTTGTTTTTAGAGAAAACATTATTACTACAACGAGATGAAAGTTTTTGAAACTTGGTGTATATTTTTGGAACAGTGTTATAATTAATTTTAATCCCTAATTAAAGTAATATGTGTGTGGTAAACCCAATAGTTTCTAATATAATGTTTCTGATGCTTTCAGTACGAACAAAATTATGGTAGGAGTCCAGTCATTACTGTAGATCGGTGTTTGGCTTATTTTGTGCAGCCCAGATAAAACCACTTTTAATACTTATCTTTACAGATACTTTGTTACTTCAAAAAAGGACGTTAACAAGGAAAAAATTCAGTGAACATGGGGAACAAATGGCGTACAAATTAAATCAGTAACATTGGGAACAAATTAAAAATTCACGTAATCATCATCACTATTTATAAAAAATAAGGAGGACAAAACTTAAAACATAAATTGAGATTCATTATAATATCAAACTGCATCGTATACAAAAAATCATGATGAGCGTTTACTCAACAGAGAGATTCAAGCATTCATTCATATGGTTCGCAGATATCAGTTAAGGCAGTATCTAACTCCGAAAGAGGCCTGTTTCCCATAAGTCAAACCTCCTGTAGAATATAGTAAAATAGTGTTAAAGACAGGCTATGAGTCATCGATAAAAATTAATACCGGAGGCTAATTATGGGAATTTTTCGAAGATTTCACTAAAGAAGCCAGTAAACTTGGACTCGCTGTCAACGAAGCGAAGATAAAGTGTATGCGGACCAAAAAAAAGGAACGACCAGGAAGCAATATGTCTTGGAAACCATAAGTTTGAAGTGGTTAAAAGCTTTAGGTACCTTGGGGCTGTTATCACAGATATAAATGAAGTCAGTATAGACATAAAAGCCAGAATAACAGCCGGCAATAAATGCTACTGATCTTTACAGAAAGCCCTGCGCTTCAATCAGCTATTCAGGGAAGCCAAGTTAATATTGTACAAGACCTTATTAAGAACGGTTGTCATCTACGGTAGCGAAACCTGGACGTTAACTGGGGGGAGGATGAGTGACTTCTCAATGTGTGGGAGAGAAAGATCCTGAGGAAAATATTTGGTCCGGTAAGACTGGATGGAATATGGAGAATGAGGTCAAATCAGGAGATAAAAGAACTATATGATGAACAGGACCTGGTGGGAGTGGTGAAACGTGGGAGGTTGAGGTGGTTGGGTCACCTGGAAAGAATGAAGCAGGACAGGATACCGAGGAACTTGTTTACTGGCCATCCGGGAGGAGGAAGAAGTAGAGGAAGACCACGGATGCGATGGCTGGATGACATAGAACAGGACCTGTAGTTGGGAGTGAGAAGGTGGAGACGGGTAGCTCGAGAGAGAGAGAGGAGTGGAGGAATGTAGATAAGGAGGCTAGGCCCTACATGGGCTTTAATGCTGTAATGGGGAAAAAAATATGGGGATGTTCCCTACAGCCCATAGAAGGTAATTGGTGTAAGTAGGGATAAATCGGCAGTAACTCTAAATTAAAGGAAGCGCACAAAAACTGCCCTTCTGAACAAATATAACCCATGAAAGACTCTTGAGTTTTCTGGCTGCGACCGTGCCAGTGGTTTTGCTAGAAACTGAAGTTGCGCCCATATTGCAATGAGCTTCTTCAGGGCCTCTGAAATGACCACTCACGTGGTCTCAACCCGGAAACTCAAGTATTTTTTCATGAAAATGACCACGGAAACCTAAAGGATCAAATATAACCCAAATAACGTTCAGATCTGTATTTATTTGATTATCTTTAGTACTATTCAAAACATGATATTGTGGTTTTAATCAATGATACAGTTTTTTTTCTCTATCCTACAGAAATTTATCTGTGAATGAATAAAAACGGAAATGTCACCTTGGAGTTTGGGCGCTGGGATATGATTCGTCAAAAATTGTCACATCCCCCTCCCCCACAAGACCAGAGAAAATGAAAGGAAAATCGGAACAAAATTGAAAATCGATTTGTGGCAAATAGCAATTACCACTTATTCAACTCATATATTTTGTAAAAATAGTGATAAATTGAAAACTAAAGTGTGCATTTAATAATATATTTTTCTTATACGGAAAGAAGTGGGTGGGGAAATGATATTGAAGGAGACTAAATAAAATGCGGTAAACCCTCATAAAGTCCAATCTAAGTCAAGGTCTACCTTTCTTCCGCTTATGAATAATAATATTTTTTCTCATTTCTTCTCTTCATTTCACCAATATTTCCTTGTGTTTTTCCATTCCCATAAAATTCCCTTTGTTTGTAAATAAATAATGATTATGTAAATAACAAATAGTCATCACAAGGATAATGTAACTGAGCACTTCACTAAAGAAACTAAAATAATAATGATAGATAAATAACTCCTCTAATTAGTATATTCGTCAGTTCTTCTCAATAATTACTTCCACCTACCTGGAGATCAGTCATATCTTTCAAATCAACCAATTTCATAATCAACCAGCCGCATAATACTCTCAAATTTTACCTTAGGAAGAACATTTCTCTGGCGCCAATACTATAAAATCAAATCATGAAAATATCTTAATTTATTGGGGAAATTTCGTGAAGATTTTATACTTGATGTAGATGCTAAATATTAAAATTAAATTAATAATTATATTTTGTAATAAAAGAAAATTCTAAGTTTATAATGTTTCTTGTATAGATATAGTAGCAAAAAATGCTTACAAATCAATAGCATTATCCTCTACTGAGTCAGGACTATAAGCGTGGAATATAACCTGGCAAGGAAAATAGCAGCAATCCCCTTCATGAAACCGGAACCCTTTTTCCTTAAACAGTTATCACCAAGTCCTGACTAGAGCTCAGAAAAAATGAGAAAGTCAAACAAATCTTGCTTTGAATAACCCACCTAGAACTGTCACAGGATAAGACTATTCTGGGCAACTGGCAAGGATCTAAGGCTTATAGATTAGATTAGATTCGAAACAGGGAGGGCGAGCCTCATTCCACTGCTATTCCAAGAAGTCTATTTTGGATCCCCTAACATTATAGGGGGACTGAGAGTGGCTCCGTCATGAAGCTCATAGCTTCGGGACCCCAGTTGAAGAAACCTTTCTTCGCACAGTCACAAAGGATGGGTAGACGGGGTTTCCCCCTTAGTCTTGCAGAATCGGCAAACCGCGTTATCCGCAAGTAGTAACTGGGGCATGTGCCTATTCAGCCTTCAATGCCCTGTTAGTAGACCAATTATTAGCTTTAAATCCCTTGTCTATGGCTTGTAACTGACCGAGCGAAACTAGGTGCATTGCTAACCGCTTTCCTCAAAAGGCATTTTAGATTCAAGTGGTAAATAAAAAAGGGGGCCTGAAGGAAAAAGTACCTTCATATTTTGTGGGAAGAACGAGAAGATTAGAGAATACATCTTCTGATGGATTGCAATCATGCAGTAAATGTTCAGAAATCTAGTCATATCCCGAATGCTGGAGAAAGGAGATGTCCTCCCTTGGAACGTCCTTGATTATTAAATTTCTAAAAGAAATAAATCCGGAAATGGACTAGTTTGGGAGTTTATATATGTAACTGACTGAAATTAGTGTTAGATCCATCCTACACACAAGAAAAAAATAGTACCAAAGGAGTGGCCGCATTTTGAGAAGTAGACTTGTTATTATGGCAATTTACATTTGGAATTTACATTGGAACCAAGAATTCCCTTAAAAATAGTCCAAAGATTGCGTCCAAAAATCAGAATTGAACGAACTTACAGAATAAAAAAGCATTGCTAAAACCCACCTGGAGTTATGGGTGTGAACTGTGAAATTCATTAGCCCAACTTATCATCTTAAACTCTTAAACGAATCACAAAGTCTCTTTATAACATTAACCAAACAATTCTTTAATGTACCTTATGATTGAGACTGCAAAGATCCCGTTTCCTTAATTTTCACTGCAAACTTTCTCATAATCTCAATTCTACAGCATATGATCTTTCTGCCACGCACATATCCTCTGTAATGATAAAATGGCGACGGGTATTAACCGACGATCCGTCACGTCCTAACTGACAATCTAAATCCTTACTGAGATAGCTTGTCAACATTTTATACTTCATATAAATCAAGTTTTTAATGTGTTCGTAATTGGCGTACACTTCATACAAACGACAAAATGAAGTTACAATATAACAATCCCTATAGATTCAAGAGGCTAGCAACTTCTTCAGGGTCTTAGCTTGTTTGTTAGTATTCCTGGCCAACAATATGAACAACACAATATATGATATACATATATTCGGGCATCAAAACAATGTGGGTTTGTTTCACCATACTTCAAGCGCTTTCCACCTAACTAAGCAATATCCACCTTTAACAGGCATAAAATCGATATATCAATAATAAGTCACAAAAAGAACTTCCACAGATCTTGTCTGGCTCAGCCAGCTCTCTAAATATATACAGAGGTAATAAAATAAAGAATCGTAAACTTTTCACACTATATCCTTGCGCTTTTTCACTCACTATTCAGAAATTAATTAGCAGCAGTAATGCCCAAAATTAGCGACCAACTTGGTTACCAGATCTAGCAACTTTTGAAATGTTACGGCCTATCTCCGAAATTGTACCCAGTGCCAGCTTGAAAAATATGCTATACAAGATAGTGCCAGCACTAATTTGGCTTCTCTCACCTCTTCATTACCGTTGGTTATTTTTGTTATGTTTCGAGTTCTACTTTAATGCATCATCATACGTATGCCATATTTATCAATTGTTATTATAATTAAAGGACACACATATGAACTTCCACTAACTGCCATTCACTCATACTTCTATTAATTTTTCTCAATTCCATTTAGAAAAACTTCATTCGAAGTTGAATTTTTTAAGAAATATTTAGCTACCTCCATACTGCCTAGGGAGGCAGAATCAGGTTACTCATAAATGACAAGTTAGAGACAGTCTAATTTTACGATGGCATCAGAAATATCTAAAAATAATTTACCTGGAAACTTCTGCGACTTTCTGTTTTGACTTATCGAAACCAAAAAATAAGAAAAAATTACGGGCCAATGTTGAAAATTCAATTTACATGTTTGGTGCCCAGGCACCTCAGTGAAAATTCTATTAAAATATTTTCAATGGTATCAAGGAGATCATGTTACAGTGATACTGAACAGACGGATAAAAAAGAAACTTGTATTCAAAGCATGATATTAATAAAATGATTTCAAAATAATAACAAAAATAAATACAAATAAAGAAGGATATTATTCGCAATTTTTCTTTTATATTAGTAGAGAACTTAATTTGGAAGACAAATGAAATTTTCATCAAAGGTAAGCATGTTGTGAGCTACCAATGGAACTGAAGTTATGGCAAATAAAGTACTGCATTTCTAATTCTAAAATATCTAACTTGCATTATGATTATTTATTTCCAGAAATAATTTAAAGGCAAAAGAAGGGATTATTATCAGAAACATTTTCCATGGTAGCCTGCTACATTTTGTGGTCATCGACCAGTTTCGGGCGTTCGCCCATCTTCAGGATGCGTTTTTCTGACAGTGTGACAACACAGACTTGCACAGAGCAAATTCAGTTTACACACTGACTGGTATTTTTAATTGTATTTAAAACTAAACTCTTAAACTAGGTCAAGGGCTGACCATACGGTCAGCTGGATGGGAAAACACTTGTTTGGGTTGTTAAAGGGCAAATTTTCCTTACAATGGAAACAACACGTGGAGATCTAATTTTTAAACTCTGGTGATGGAGGGAGATTTACTTTACAATTAACTAATCAAAAGAAAATATAAAATATATAAAAATAAATTTAAAATTAAATAAAATAACGATTTAAACTAACATAATTAAATTTAAATATAATAAAACAATAAATATAATATCTATACTATTATAATATAATATAATAAATATACATTTTAAAAAATCGCTTAATTTTATTTATGTTAGTTTAAATCGTTATTAATTAATTTTTAATTATTTTTATATTTTATATTGATAGTTAATTGTAAAGTAAATCTCCCTCCCAACAACAGAGTTTAAAAATTATACCCCCGCGTGTTGTTCCATTGTAAGGAAAATTTGCCCTTTAACAACCCAAACACGTGTTTTCTCGCCCAGCTGACCATACTCCTTGACCTAGCTTAAGAGTTTAGTTTTAAATACAGTTAAAAACACCAGTCAGTATGTAAAACTGAATTTGCTCTGTGCAAGTCTGTCACTGTCACAGTCTGAAAAACGCATCCTGAAGATGGGCGAACGCCCGAAACCGATCGATGACCATAAAATGAAGCAGCCTACCACGGAAAATGTCTCTGATGCTTTCCACCTTTGCGGAACCAACCACCACAACTTCGAAGGGATTATTAGCTTGGTAGTAGCTCGCTGTACTCCCATGAGGAATTACCGGGTTCGAGTGAAGCAACATTCGCTTCGTTTTCTCTGTTTTGGGAACCACTGCAGCTCATGGGAAATGATATCTGTAAACCAGAGAACACTCCCGCAGTCTGGCTATGCACTGAGAAGGATACGATGTGTGTAACAGATCTTTCAAGTCACACTGTCCCTTACAAAATTTAAAAAACATAAAGTAAATAAATTTAAGGTCAAAATGAAGAAGTTTTTGGTATTTTCTAGATGACGTAACTCCCTTTTTTTTCCTGTTCCCTTGTTTGTTAATCAGATCGTATTCAATGAAAGTGGCAATAACAAACACGAACACAGTAAGGAGGACCACACAATTAAGGATGATTACAATTTTTCATTTAAATAAAATAAGAATTTAAATGATAATAAAATTCAATCTAAAATGTTGACATTAATATAAACCGGTAAGGGTGTGGGCAGTATATAAGTTCCCCATTCTTCGGGTGACGCCTCTTCTAACTATTACCAAAAAAAAAAAAAAACACTCATTTCAAAACTTTATTTTGTAATAAACAAAAAAAAACAGAAACAGGAACTATAATCTATTTAAAATGGTAAACACTATGTTGTAATAAATTTATTTTAGTAAATGTATCTAAGAGAAATATATAGATAGAGTAGAGTGTGCGAATGAGAGTAGGTGTTGTGGTATTATAACAGGGGTAGGAGATCAAGAGGACCGTGTCGGGAGGGGTGGGGAACACTAAAACATGTGAAAGAGATCGGTTAGTTTCGGTTTACGCACACCTGGAGTCCAAAGGACTCATCGCCCTTCAACGCTCTTCACAACACGCCCTTCTCTGTGCCCTACCTACCGGGTGCTCCTTTACATTTATCAAATATAATCCTGATATACAATAAAGTACCGTAAAAAACTATTTAAGATAACCATAATTCAGCTTTCTTTTAAAAGTTTCGTTTAAAATATTAATTGAAATTTCAATGACTTGTCTTCTGAAGTAAAAAGGTATTCTACAAATTCTTGTTTATCAACAAAGATGAAAGAAAAGTACGAGATATTTAAAAGGACAGAAGAATAATAAATTTTTATGATATTTATGAATGGGTGGCGTCTAACTTTGTCAAAAACTATCACCATGCTACTGGTACAATATTGATTCAAAAAGTGTAATTGAATTAGAATCATTGCTTATTTACACTTCAGGGTAGGCAACATTGAAGTTAGCAAACATTCTGCAATGTCTGTTTTGAAAAGCAAGAAGAAAAAATGCTTGCAATGTTTATTAAACATGTAGTGATATTTGCATCAAATATACCTAAAGTATACTGTGATGTGCATATCTTTGGGCGAATTAATAAATGTAAATTGTATCGAAATATATTCTTGTTATATATTTTAAGATTGTAAAGTAAGGAATTTTTCCGATGTTTATATATATATATATATATATATAAATTTGGGTTTTTTGAACGTTGGAAGGCACAAAAGTAACAGTTAGTTGAATCAGAGATACCTGGCTTACCCTATCACTACATTTATTTAGGACAAAGGGAATTTCCCTCTTCTCACTTTCTCCGAGAGGAGGTAGAATATATAAAGTGGACCCTAATAGGGATGGGGATCAGTTTAAAATTTATACCGTAAAAGGAATTAAATTTGTGATTAGAAAAAGCCATATACATTAGTGAGTGGTGGAAGTGCCCCAGGAACCCAACCTTCTTCAAGTCAGTAAATATGTAAAATATGTAAGTTTGTAAAAAGCAATTTCTCCTAAATGACAAGACACTTAATATGTTGTTATATCACAATATTGTATTTATTTATTTTTGACATATATTGGTTATTTTAATTATATATTTGGGATCTATATATTTAGTTGTTTTTTATCCTCTCCAACTTCTGTATAAACAAAGACCTCACCAATTTCCTTTTGAGAAGATCCAAATATAAATTATGATAATTAATTAAGTAATATATCCAAGTTAATTTACACCGCAATACAATCATATTACAATACTTGCTTAACTGAAGTAATAAATTGTGTGAGAACGCCCTCAGTTTCAAATTCCTAAACCGACCTTTCGCCCATGTTGCAATGAGCCTCTTCAGGCTCGTTGCACCCTGAAAGCCAATAAGGCCAATAAGAGGTTTGGGTAAGCAAAAACGCACTGAAGTAATGACCCTGAAGAGGCTCATCACAACCTGGGCGAAACGTCGGTTTTTAGCAAAGCACTGACGCAGTCTCAACCCCGGAAACTCAAGTGTTTTTCAAAGCTTGTAAGGGCAGTTTTAACTTAACCCGAAATACCGGTCCACCAACATTTATTTGTGCAGTAGCGTTCACAGTTTCTAAAACAGAAAATTAATATAGCCCTTTTTGGGAAAAATCCAAAATACTCAGTAAGTAACCTATTCTATTAAATCGTAATCATTCAGGTTATAATAGATTTTCTTCAAAGTTGGAATTGCCGCCCCCAACAACCCTTCACAATCAATTTTCCTGGAAAAATAGTTCAAATAAAAGTGATTGGTATTTATGTATGGAGATAATAAAAGATTAAAGTGAGATAAAATGAGAAAATTGCGAAAACTAGTCTGCTATTTAGTAAAGGCACACTGCCAGTTGGATTGCTTCGTGTCACTTGCCATAGGAATGCCAAGTTTGAGCTTCCTGCGACTTTTCGCACAGAGAAAACATCATTTTTGAGATTTTTTTTGTTTACACACAGTTCATTTGCTAAAAAACATTTTATTTTCTTCCTTAGAGGACCTCAAAGCATGTATTTTCGGGTGAAACTCAATTGCGAAAATTTATGACACGTTTACAATACTTCCTCTTTATTTGGTTGGATCTCTATGGTACAAATCTGCTGTATCGAATATGAGCGCCAAGAAAATTGCAATGTACAATTTGAAGCACCGGGTTTCATAAGGAATGAGCAACTGCACAAAGTGCCGGGATTGCTAACAATCACAGCATTTAATAAGCGTAAAAAAAAAATTTACAGCTTGCGAAATCTAAGTTAAGTAATCTAATTAAATGTAATTTCTTTAATTACAAGGAATAAAAAAGCCATATCTATACAATTCATATTTTTTGTTACAAATATTTAATACTACAAAATAAGACGGAATGTATCATTCATACGGCATTCTCCATCAGTAAACATCATTTTATTGGCAAATCTCACAAATTCCGAATTGTTTTTGTTACAGATGACTCACTCAGTAAACATTACAACCTTGTATAAAATTCAGAACAATTTAATGAAAAAACAAACGGCTGATAAGGAAGTGGAAAAAGGGCTTTACGATGAATTTGAATGGCGATTTTGAAAGAGGGATATTACATTATTACTGCCTTAGCAAATGTGTTGCTAAGAATGGGCAAGCAAAGATGATTCTATGATTAACAATAAAACATCCTTGTAGGAATTGTGGTGGTTGGTTCCGCAGTACTGGAAAGCATCAGAGATATTTTCCGTGTATAAGCGAGTGTATAAACTGAATATATGCTCTGTGCAAGTCTGTGTTATCACACTGTCTCACAAACGCAGATGGGCGAACACCCGAAACCGGCCGATGACCACAAAATGAAGCAGGCTACCACGGAAAATGTCTCTGATCCTTGTAGGAAAATAGCCATCTTTATAAAATAACCACTTTATAGCACAATTAGCGATGATGTCACCTTTATTGTGGTCATACAAGTAGCTCTTCAACTTTACCATGTAAATACTTAACCTGAGGAGAGTAGAAACGGAGAGGTTAAAGCAGCCAGTCAAAAAACTGCCAACCTAATTCTATAGTACATCCACATGCACAACCTCTCGACCCGTTTTTATTACGACACACACACACACACACACAAACTTCCAGCTGATTCGCTTCACTACGTACGCCATACTGACGCACAATCTGTTGGCAAGATAAATGAATATGCGACCCATCAACCAGTGTACAGAGAGAGCAGCAAGTCCACCTCACTCCCTTTCACACTCTTTCTCTCTCTCGCTAAATCTCTTGTATACTACTGGTAGAGCATCCCACACCATGCACAGTGGTCGCTAGGCAACCTGGGACAGGATTTTCTAACAAGGTTTCCTTTTTTCCTCTTCTTCAGAAGTATATATATAAAAGAATAAAAAAAAAACGATGTTCATTAGTTCAGGTTTAAATTATTTATTTGTAGCACACTTTCCTTTTATTGCAAAAGATGAATAGAGTGAAATAATTATGTAACCAATTCGATTTAGTTAAACAATTATATTTTATATTTAGTGTATTAATAAGGCAATCCTAGGTCAAATTATGCAAAACAAAATTAATTAAAACAAAACTGAATAATATTTTTCCTCACAAAACGAAGTGTCTCCTTTTTAACGGCTATGTGAAGTCACAATTGTAATTTTTTCTTTTTTTTTAGTTTAAGTGTTTAACTTAACTTGTAATTAAGCGATTCATTAAATAAATAAATACCCACTGTCCACAGACGTGGACCCTAATCAATTACTTAACAATAATCAATGTCAGGACCCAGAATTGAAAACATTTTTGTCCCAATAGCTGTTCGTTCTTCCATAACCCTGAAAACACTTTCAAGGGGATTTCTCAGTTTTAAAGCTGCTATATTATTAAGAAGGAGAGAAAGAAAACTTGTGAGCCCAGTAACGCAATAATGGTGATATAAATTCCTTCATTCTAAGCAGCTGGGCAAGGCTAAATTAATACAGACATTCCAGAAGTATTTTCTGCTTTTATCGACATAAATTCAACTCAATTAAGGAGATCGTAGTCGAATGCAGTTTCATAATTGCATATGTTGACCGGAAAGCACATGTTTCCGGAAGATGCGTTTCTACAATTGTAGATTTAAATGACCTAATTCCAAACTATTTTGATAAAAACTATAATGTTCAAGGTGGTTAATTGGGAAAAGAAAGAATCAAGCTACAAAGGACAAAGTCTCAAATCTTATAAAGTAATTTTGTAAAAATGTATCGAGACATACAAAGATTTAGGCGTTTCTTCATTTTGAATGTATAGATTTATGGACCAATATAATGTATATAGGTCGCGTCACAAAATCACCTTTTTATGTATATTTATACCACAGGGAACAAATCCACAAAAGCATTATATTATTATCCAACCTTATTCACACATTATTATAAAAAAAAATAAAATATAAAACTACCAACTACCTAAGATCGTGAACGTTATTAAGTGGTTATTTACTCCAATAAAATTGACAGTAAAATCCTTTATTACCATTTTTATGGTTTTCTTATATTTAGAGGTTTCTATTTTGGCTTATCATGTACAATATGTAAGGTGGTCAGCATACGTATTCTCCAATTCAACAACTTTTCTATTCATTATTGCTAACAGTCAGTCAATTTAAAAAAAATCACTGATCATCCAAATGCAATAATTTCATCAATAAAATACTTTGGTTTTATGCTACTGACGCTATCAAATAGTACTACCCCCTCACCATTTTCAAATACACATTTTATTGACAATAAAGCCGACAAGATGGTGGACAGCAGGGTTGATGGCACTACTACTAATCAATTGATCCAGTAGCTAATTAGATGTTGAACTGACCAACAGATTTGTTAATTATAATTTTGCTTCCAAAACGGCTCACTATTATTCGCTTTTATTACAACAGCTGCACTTCACTGTATAATTTTTAACATTTACTTCAAGTTTTATCAGCAAAGTTTTTCAAATGCACATGGCATTATAGTTTTTTATTAAGTACCTCAACTTGAAACTTAAGATTCTCAATAAAGAACCAAAAAAAAAAATGGCAATCATTGCCATTGTACTAAACGAGTGTTCAGGAGTTCAAGAGTAAAGAAGTGAGTAAGTCAGTGTCGTCGAACGAAGCAATTTGCTTAATTTATTTGGTATGCTGAAGTACCCCAAAAGGCAATAAATAAGGTATATATCAATCTCATGGTAATAAATTTGAAATTGAATTATTGAATAAGGCTGCACGAGTATCGTGTAAGATTGGGATCATTTGGACATGTCTATAGAATGAACCAAAACAGAATTGCTAAAAACAAATCTAGAAATGGGAAGCAGTTGATAGGAGAAAAAATAAGGTAGGCAGCGGAGAGCTGTAAACGTTAAAGGCGTAAAATACGTCGACGCAAATGGAACTTTGCGTTATCAAACAATAATAACGCGGGGACGGCTGTAATTCTCCGCTGCCTGCCTAATTGTTTTTGAATTTCCGCTACTGAGTGCATGTTAATTCCACATTTTTATAAATTTTCAAATTTATTACCACAGCTAGTAATCAGAACTATGTGGTCTAATCCGCAAAAAAACTCCTTTTACAGCTTGCAGTTAACCTACCTCACCTTCCTTCACCCTACAACCTCCCTCCAGGGCTGGTAATGCTTTTTTGTAACGTTTTCTCAGCTAAAGTGGTACCCCATATGGTATCGACATGAAAGATCTATTCTACGTCAAAAGTGGAAGACAAAAAAAGTCCTAGGAATATAACAGTATTTGTTGACCGTTGATGAATTATGTTATGAAGAAATTTGGTGAGAATCGGTCTTTGAAAGAAACATTCAATTATGCCAACGTTTCGACAGACTTTCCTGTCTTAATCAAGGCATTAATATATAGATAGTCCAGAAAATGTGGGGAAAGAATTTTTAAACATACACATTTGTTACATCGCAGAAACATAATAAAGAAAATTAAAAGTTACTACTTACATGCCTCAAATCATCTACAGAAAAAAAAAAAGTTTCAAAGCCCTGATAAAGACAGGAAACTCTGTCGAAGCGTTGGCATAATTGAATGTTTCTTTCTAGACCGTTCCTCACCAAATTTCTTTATAACATAGTCCTAGCAATGATTTGCTTGAAGAAAGTTTAGATTTATGGTAGCGGTTTTCGAGCAGAGAAAACGTCGAACAGAAACGTTTGGAGAGCCTCCTTATAAGATATATTCGTTTGGGAACACACTTATAATGAATGAATGTGAGAAAGAGAGAGATTTAGACTGAATGAATTTAAGAATGAGATAGAAAGAAACTAAAGATGATACGCTGAATACTGTATAATAAATAGAACACACAAACTGCACGGGCTGTAAACTGTTGTAAGAGAGATCTCTTACAACACGACTTGTAGCAACGGATTTGTTGGAAAAATATTCTGTCTTCCATGGCACCTAATTTCACTGATGGACGTTAAGCCCGCTTTTGTCACAAGAAAAAAACAAATATTTTCTTTTACTTGACATTTTCCACTTGGAATTAGCTTCCTATAGAGCAAAGCTTCCGGTTGCGAATGTTCTAACATTTAGAAAAACAACATTTTCATGTCGGTTCTAATGGAGCTGGGAAAAATCAAATTTCCGATCTATATCAAATTTCTTATTTTATCGCTTTTTAAATTAGGGCTGCAGTTGAAAAACTATACTATTGTTCACAAATATTTAAAAATGCTTGTTTTCTATTTGGGAAACCTTAAAAGATAATATAAAAGAATTTGTTGACCGTTGACGAATTAAGTTATGAAGAAATTTGGTGAAGTTCGGTCAAGAAAAAACATTCAATTATGCCAACGTTTCGACAGAGTTTCCTGACTTTATCAAGGCTTTAATATATAGAAAGTCGTGAAGATGTGGAGAAAGAATTTTTAAACATACACATTTGTTACATCGCAGAAACATAAAAAGGAAAATTAAAAATTATGAATGTCTTGTCTTAAAAACATCTACAGAAATGAAAAGTCACTAGTAACTTAATTTAGCTTTTTATGTTTCTGCGAGTTGTAACAAATATGTATGTTTAAAAATTCTTTCTTCACATCTTCACCACTTTCTTCTATATATTAAAACCTTTATAAAGCCAGGAAACTCTGTCGAAACGTTGGCATAATTGAATGTTTTTTCTTGACCGATCCTTAAAAGATAATGTTATCTTTGAAAATTCAAATTCAAAAATTTCACATGATCGCTATTCGTCTTTTTAGTAGTCAAAGAAAGTAAAAACAGTAGGATTTTCTTTTTACGGAATACTCGAATTCCAATTGAGAAAGTGTCTGCAACATTATATTTTATTCTCCTTATTACTAATATCAGTGATGGAACGGAACCATACATTGAAACGGCATTTTAAGAAAAAAAAACAAAATGAAATGTTACCTCAATCGCAATTTCAATTTCTATTAGATTACTGAATTTCCATATGTAACAAATGTATGTAGCAAGGCGTAACCCAAGATCCATATATCCTTATCCACTCTTTCTAATTCCTTTGGCCGACTTTTTTCTTTTTGCATCCAGGCAAATAATCCTTCTCGAAGATTAAAATTCGTGAACTTCACACAATCTATTTGTCAGCTAACAATTGGATCACAATCACTAATAATGAATAACTTACTACGAAATACCGTTAATTGTTGTGGTGGTTGGTTCCGCAGAGCTGGAAAGCATCAAAGACATTTTCCGTGGTAGCCTGCTTCATTTTGTGGTCATCGACCGGTTTCGGGCGTTCGCCCATCTTCAGTATGCGTTTATCAGACAGTGTGATAACACAGACTTGCACAGAGCAAATTCATTTTATACACTCGCTATTCGCATGATCGCGATGATCAGTGAGTGTATAAACTGAATTTGCTCTGTGCAAGTCTGTGTTGTCACACTGTCTGAAAAACGCATCCTGAAGATGGGCGAACGCCCGAAACCGGTCGATGACCACAAAATGAAGCAGGCTACCACGGAAAATGTCTCTGATAAATACCGTTAAATATATATTTTTTCTATACTTTGTAATCTTAATAGAAAGTGAATAGTATGAACAGAGTGCGCTAAATGCATCACCTAGGAAAGAAATTTGTAATTATTCTGCACTAATGGCACTACTGCATTATAGTTTGGAACAAGCTCAATTAATGCTAAAAGGTTTTTAATGGTATTCCACAATACTAGTATATAGAAGTTTCTATGCAGACACATTTTATTTAATCCAGAGATTAAATCCAATATAATGAAAAGGCTGTGTACATTAATAGGCGCCGAAGCCTACTCAGTGCACTGCCGGCCTCCGGATAGTGTTCTCTCGTTACAGACACCACTGTCCACCACCGGGCAGTGAGCTGTAAAGGCTTCTAGGAAGAAAAACTCTAAGGGCAGAACAGCTGCGCTCGAACCCGAGATCTCCGCGTGCAATCCTGAAAAAATGATTGTAATATAGGTTGTAATTGTTTAAGTTTGTAATTATGTTTGTTGAATATCATTAAATAACAGAAATAAAATATTTAATAGCATTATTGTGCATACAGGAACAAATATATGATTTAATATCTGAGCTAGCAAAAAGATAGCAAGAAAAGAACTACACTTTTAGTCCGGTGAACAACGGACAAAAAGCCACGGAGAAAGGCTGCAAGTGGCTAGAACAATCTACAGATTGAAACCTATCTTAGTGACATATCTCCTGTCTCTTCATAATGTTCAGCAATCTAGAAGAAGTCAGTTCAGACTAATTTTTTTTCTTTTCTTTTTTAAAAAAAGAAGTTCATACTATTTTCTAGAAAAATGCGACTTTCTGAAATTGGATAAATCTCAAGTTGAACATTACATTTTTAAAAAAAATGGACAAAATATTGCAATCAAATTAAGAAAAAGCAAACCAGTCAAAGAAAATTCAACCCGCCATTGGCATCGGTTAATCGAAAGCCCTAATACATAAAAATAATCAATGTCAGGACCCAGAACTATTGATACAAAAACTGAAAACATTTCTGTCCCAATCGCTGTCCGTTCTTCCATAACCCTGAAAACTCTTTCAAGGGGATTTTTTAGTTTTAAAAGCTGCAATTTTATTAAGAAAGGGAGAAGGAAAACTTGTGAGCCCAGTAACGCAATAATGGTGATATAAATTCCTTCATTCTAAGCAGCTGGCCAAGGCTAAATTAATACAGACATTCTAGAAGTATTTTCTGCTTTTATCGACATAAATTCAACTCAATTAAGGAGATCGTAGTCGAATGCAGTTTCATAATTCACAATAGCATATGTTTACCGGAAAGCATATGATTCCGGAAGATGCGTTACTACAATTGTAGATTTAAGTGACCTAATTCCAAACTATTTTAACAAAAACTATAATGTTCACGGTGGTTAATCGGGAAAAGAAAGAATCAAGCTATAAAGGACAAAGTCTCAAATCTCATAAAGTAATTTTGTAAAAATGTATCAAGACATACATTTAGGGGTTTCTTCATTTTAAATGTATAGATTTATGGCCCAATATAATGTATATAGGTCGCGTCACAAAAGCACCTTTTTATGTATATTTATACCACAGGGAACAAATCCATAAAAGCATTATATTATTATCCAACCTTATTCACACATTTTTATAAAAAAAAAAAAAAATATATATATATATAAAACTACCAACTACCTAAGATCGTGAACGTTATTAAGTGGTTATTTACTCCAATAAAATTGACAGTAAAATCCTTTATTACCATTTTTATGGTTCACTTATATTTAGAGGTTTCTATTTTAGCTTATTATGTCCAATATGTAAGGTGGTCAGCATACGTATTCTCCAATTCAACAACTTTTCTAATCATTATTGCTAACAGTCAGTCAATTTAAAAAAAATCACTGATCATCCAAATGCAATAATTTTATCAATAAAAATACTTTGTTTTTATACTACTGACGCTATCACATAGTACTACCCTTTCCCTATTTCAAATACAGATTTTATCGACAATAAAGCCGACAAGATGGTGAACAACAGGGTTGATGGCACTATTACAAATCAATTGATCCAATAGCTAATTAGATGTTGAACTGGCCAACAGATTGGTTAATTATAATTTTGCTTCTATAACGGCTCTCTATTTATAATAACAGATCGCTGTTATTGCTGTTGTACTTTACTGTATAACATTTACTTCAAGTTTTACCAGCCGAGTTTCTCAAATGGACATCCTATTTGTAGTTTATTTATTAAGTTCCTCAACTTTAAACGTAAGAAAAAATCTCAATAAAGAAACTTTAAAAAAATGTGTAGTGCCATTGGGCTAAACGAGTCAATCAGGAGTACAAAAGTAAGAAAGTGAGTAGGTCAGTGTCGTCGAACGGAGCAATTTGCTTAATTTATTCAGAATCCTGAAGTTACCCCAAAAGGCGTACACATGTATGCAACATATATGTAAGTGTAGATACTTTATTGCTTGTAGATATACATCATAGCAATGAGTTAAGAGCACTCATTTCAAAAAAAAAAAAAATTATCATGCTAAATAATTACATTCTCAAAAGAAAATAAAAGAGAGAAAAAACAAAGACCCATTTATATAAAAAAACATATAAATATTCTGCATTATGATAAAAACAAAACAAACAAAAAGAAACAATAATATATATGAACTAAAACCGTAATTTATTTTAATCAGTAATAAAATCTCTTGATTTTAATGATTTGACCAGATCTCTTAATTTTAATGATCTTCATAACTATTTGAAATAAAAAAAATTTAATAAGCATAATTTCCTATAATTAGAGAAACTGGGACACTCCGTTAAAAAATATATAACTGTATCTGGTAATTTGCAACAAGTAAAATAATTATCAACATTAAATGCATATTTGATCTTATTTATATAAATTCTTGTTGGGTATTTAGTACTAGCTAATCTGATCTGAGATCTTATAAACATGAACATTAAATTCAGTATATTCCTCTCCCAGACCAAATGTACAAATGTTTCTATAAAAATAAATTAATGAGGAATTCACAGCAGATTCCACATCTAAACTTAAATGATAATTTTTCATGGATTCAGTTTAAATTATTAATATTACTGTTAATTATTTTCACTTCTGATTCACCCACATGTATTTCCCTATCTGTATGAGGAGTTCTCTCATTTCATATGCCCAGTTGAAAGGGATAGATTTAACATCTATTAATCTACATAATCTTCTAAAACATAGTTTGGGAAGTCATCATCAAACATCGGTAATAGCCTGCTCTACCAACCCAGCATTCTTTTAAAGACCCTAACTTCACATGGATTCGCCCTGTTTCCAAACTAACAGGTAGTTTGGTGTATTTATTGGAAGGTTTAGCAGAAGTTAAAAACATTTCAGGTACCCCTATTCCAAAATATTAGAGTATTGAGAAGCCTAGATTTCCGACACATATAGTAGGATACTTTCGGACAGAGAGTCAAGTAATAAGTTCTTTGAGTCCCATGAATCAGATCTACAGGATTTTAATAGAAACATGGCCCTATTATTAGTAATCGCATTCTTCATAAAAAAAAAATGTCCTGCCGCTTGCCTAAACTTACCGGAACAAGAAAGAGGAACTCCAAAGTAAGTGAAAGAATTAGAGAACTCTAGAACCGAATTTTCATATTCCCTATATTACCACCTCTTCGAAACACCACTACCTTCGTTTTATTTACTTGAAGGTACTTTACTTTACAATAATCAGACAATCTGTTAAATTTAAGTCAAGCATTTATGAAATTCATGGTAATAAATTTGAAATAGCAAGACTATGAATCCTAAACATTCAGAACAACAAGGAAGAAGCTGTACACAACTAATGATTTTTAAGAATGCTTTTTTAACAAGTTGTTTTCAGAATGAATTTCAATAAACGGAATTATTCTAACAATTTACCAAAACCTTAGAAGCGTTTGATTGCTAACTCGATCAATAGATTAACCATCGGATCTCGCAATTATAACTTCATTATCGTGATGATAATATTCAGTAGAAGATAAGAGAATGGTGAACAACTACTTCCTCTCAATTATGTAACAACTAATTGGATGAATAGAGAGATAGTTCTAATTTGGGAAATAGAGGTCTAACTTTGGAATTTAGTAGCTTTCAAGCAATTGATTTGTTTCATCTCTGTTTGAAAGAAAAAATAATATAAAATATATATTTCCAAATTAAATTCTTAGTTGAAAATAGTAATCAGTACCAGTAAAGTAGGAAAGTTAAAAACTACAATGATGGAAAATATAACCTCAGCATCTGGATTATGGTAAGTGATAATTATTAGAAAATAAACACAGATATGTTTATCGGGTTGCGATTGCGGCAGTGGTTTGTTGCAAACCGACGTTTCATCCATATTTCTACAATAGGCTTCTTCAGGAGAGTGTCACCTCTAAAGCTGAATCAACGCTACCCTGAAGAAGCCGATTGCAATATGGGCGAAACCACTGACGCAGAAAAGCTAAGTGTTTTACATGGCAATGACCACGAAAGCCTGAAATATTATAAGTTACGTAAAGTTCAGCTTTTATAAAGTGAAGTCTATTAAAGAGTTTAAAGAAGTAACAAGAAAGTTAAACATCCCCAACTCTATTGAAATGCGCACGACTTATCCAGTGTTTTTTTTGTAAAAAATATATGTAAACATTTTAATATTTTCTTTGTCTTCAAACAAACAGAATAAAAGGTATAATTTACTGGAAGCATCTGCTGTACATTATACGCTCAAGGGAAGAAATATTTTGTTTTATTATGTTTTATGTCAAGCAGGTACATAATGACTTTCCGGTTGATATAGAATCGATCAATCCTTGCTGATAATAAATTTTCTATGTCGTTTTGATAAACATTAAAAGGGTTTTACTGCAAATTTTCCCAAAGGAAATACGACGGTCATTCAATAAGTAACGAGACAAATCGCTGTAACTCAAAAACGGTTTGTTTTAATCAATACAATAGTTTCAGTGCGTCAAGTTGGCATCCTTGTACTTAGTTTCTTATCAGCTGTACGAGAGTATTTGGTAAGCATAACCTCAAGTGTATTCAGTTAACAATGGTGAGTCCGCTCGAGCATTGCACCTCGCGAGAACAACGCTCAGTGATTAGATTTTTAGTTGCAGAGGGTATCCAAGGTAGTGAAATCCATGAAAGAATGTTGAAAGTGTACGGGAATAATTGTCTGAACCGTTCGAACGTATACAAACGGGTAGAGCACAGTTTAAATGTGGCTGTGTAAGTGTCTGTGACAAACAACGAAGTGGACGACCGGTTGAAGTTCCAGAAACTACCTCCCTCGAATCTCGCATTAATGCGTTAATTCAGAGCAACAGGCGTATTACTGTTGAACTGATAATTTAAAATGTGCACGCAGGGGTTGGAACTGTCCATAACATTATTCAGAATAAGCTGCAGTACAAGAAAGCTTGTACGAGATGGGTTCCAAGACAACTTACGGACAGCCACAAAGAAAACAAGAAAAAGCGGGGTGGTAGATCCTTCCACATCCCCACTACAGTCCCGACCTCGTCCCGATTGTTTGGAATTTGTTTGGATCCCTTAAAGGGGCTTTACGTGGTAAACAATTTCAATCCAATGAAAAAGTTACAAATTAGGTGCAAAAGTGGCTTCGAGATCAACCTTAAGAATTTTATGCCAGCACAAATTAGAAGAACGATGTGACAAGTGTGTAAATGTTGCTGGGGACTAAGTTGAAAAGTAGCCGAAGTTTTATATTGATAAATAAATCGTTTTGGAGTTACAGCGATTTGCCTCATTACTTATTGAACTTCATTCTATCAAATTTTTCTACATTAAAAACTGTATAAATTCATTCTAAACAGATTTTATATTTGGTACTCCCTCAACAATTTGAAGCTCAACAACACTGGAGAAATTTAGCGATTTATGTTTTATTTATGTCTGACCTAAAAAGAAAATTAGATCAGCAAATGAAAAGTAGCCTACACTTCCCGGTATTACATAACAGAATTCATTTGAATTGTTTTTTGCAATATTTAATTGTTATTAGGCCCATATGAAATGTTACATAATTTTTAAAAACCGAAAAGAAAATCTGGTGTGAAACACACACAACTTTCACATGCTGCCGTTTTCAAAATTGTAATTGATAAACTTTATAGTTACTATACCAAATTTAATAAAATTCGTCGGTGTTTTTATGGAGAAAATCACAAAAACTGAAAAAACTGTTCAGTAAAAAAACACACTTCCGATTTACTAATTTCTTGAAACTCGGAATTTTGGCAATCTATTTTTTCAAATTAATTTTTGTCTAGATGGTATAATTGAAAAATGAACTAAGATAGCACTTTAGAGTCAAACATAACCTTCAAAAGCCTCCTTAAAAGAGTTTACCCGGAGAAATGTTTCAAATAAAAGTTGTAGCTCTTTATATGTATAGTTCACAAACTTAGTTTAAAGAAAATCGTTGGAGCCGTTTTAGAAAAATAGCAGAACATTGAAAAATGCTTTTCAGTAAAAACGCATCTGATTTTCTTCAAACTTGTAATTTCAACAACATATTTAATTCTAATTAATATTATTTAGATAATAGAATTGTGAAATAAACTGAAATAGCACTTTAGAGGATAACCCTAACCCCACCCATATCCCAAAAGTGCGGATAAATTTGTTTTAAATAAATGTGTGTAGTCGATGTAAGAAGTTTAAAGAAAATCGTTGGAGCCATTATCGAGAAAATCGCAAAAAAGTGAAACAAAAAACATTCGGTAAAGTGGTACTTCCGGTAGAGGAATTTTTGTCAGATAACGTCCTGTTGGACCCCATAGCCCATGGTGATATCCAAACGGAATATCAATTTTGAACTTTCTACGATTCTTAGTTTTTTGAGCTATGCTGCTCACTTACTTACACACACACCATTTTATAAAAATTACTTTTTTGGACTTAGGTAACCTCAAAACGGATATTTTTGGTGAAAACCTAATATCGGAAATTTGACACGATTACAATAATTGCTACTGCAATATTCCTAGTAAGAACTAGGAACAAGAAGCGGGAATAGGGAGTAGGGGGGCGGGAAGGGATTAGCTAAGTGGTTAGCGTACTGGACCCCCACGCGGAGGACCCGGGTTCGAGTCCAACTGTACTACCCTTTGATTTTTTTCTTCCTAGGAGCCGCTACAGCACATTGTCCGGTGATGGACAGTGTTGTCTGTAACGAAAGAACACTCTCCGGAGGCCGGCAGTGCAGCCTTAAATATAATTAAAAAAAGTAGGTGTAAGAGAAATTAATAACTCTATGTCAAACAAACTGTATCACTTTTCTATATAGTTCGATATTTTCTTTTTCTACAATCACTTTACTAAAAGATATTAATTGAAAATTCACTTACATTTAAAAGGTGCATAAATCTTCTTGATATCTTGCTTTCACTCATTTGTTCTATCTCTACATCTCCACCCACACTCATCAATCACTCTTTTCTTATATACTAGATTCGTACATTTATCTGATACTCTAAACTTTCTTTCTGATGCAATCACTTCTCCCTCTTTCATACATCAATCAATTGCCTCAAGATGTGTGATTAAAGATCATGCTTAGGCTAAAATTTGTAAAGCGTTGCTTGAAATTAATCTACCTGGTGAAGGTAGTTAGGACCTGGTAGAGCCAAGGCAAAGAAACGAACATATAGTAATCAAAACTTTTATATTTTAACAATTCGACTACTTATTACTTGCTCTAACTAACGTGTTGCGATCATGCCTGATTTTAGAAATAATGTTTTCACCGGTAAAACAAGTTTTGAGGTCCCCTGAATTCATAAAAGTATTTTTTTCTGGATGTGTGTGCAAAGAATATCTCAAAAACGAAAAGTTTACAGGAAGCTCTAACTTAGTATAACCACCGCAAAAGACACGAAGATTTCGGGCAAAATCCATCAACCGGAAGTATTACTTAAGGTTTTTTTATTGTTTTTTTGTGATTTTCTCGAAAACGGCTGCAATGATTTTCTTTGAATTTTATATGTCACAAATAAAGAGCTACAACTTCTATTTATTTTAATCTAAAATGCTATTTCAGTTTATTACACAATTCTATCATTTAAATAATATTAATAAAAATTAAATATGTTGTTGAAATTCCGAATTTGAAGAAAATCAGAAAACCAGAAGTGCGTTTTTTTTTTCTGAAAATTATTTTTCAATGTTCTGCTACTTTTTCTCTAAAACGGCTCCAACGGATTTTCTTTAAACTAAGTATGTGAATTACACATATAAAGAGCTACATATTTTATTTGAAACATTTTTCCGAGTAAACTCATTTGAGCGAGCTTTTGTGGTAGGGGTAGGGTTATTTTTGCTTCTAATGTGCTACCATCTAGAAAAAATTAATTAGAAATACAATAGATTGCCAAAATTCCGAGTTTCAAGAAATTAGTAAACCGGAAGTGTAGTTTTACTGAACAGTTTTTTTTATTAACTTTTTGTGATTTTCTCCATAAAACCACCGACGAATTTCATTAAATTTGAAATACTAACAATAAAGTTTGTTAATTACGATTTTGATAACTTGTGTGGGAGAAAGTTGTGTGAGTGTTTTACACCAGATTTTTTTTTTTTATATATCGCAAAGAAATAAATGTTTAAAAAAGCTATAAAAATCGAGAAACATACCTACATATTAGAAAGAAAAGATTTAGAAATGGAAAGCAATAAGTAAAGAAAAGAAGTAGTAAAACAATAAAACTTAAATAAATTGTATTTATTTATAGAATGACAGTGTCAATAATAATAATAATAATAATAATAATAAAGAATTTAATAAAAATGAAAAAAAGTAATGAAATTAATCACAAAACTGTAAAATGTCGTTTTTATCAGTTAGTTTATTCTATTGACAATGACAAGGACGTTGTATTGTATCTTAGATACTGATTGTTTTTATTTGTAAAAATATCTGTCACAACTGACTTTCTTTAATTTTTTTTTTGTTTAAAAAAAAAATTATACTTTTTCCCCATTAAGAAGTCAAAAGAAGGCGTTTGTTTAAACATTAGGGGCAAAAAAAAAATAATAATTTTTTTAAAACTCTCGTTCTTTATTACTTCCTTTTCTCTTTAGTAGGAATATAATTATTGCGACTGTATTAAATTTTCCAATTAAATACAAGATTTATTGAGGGAACCCGGAGTACGAAAAAAATGGTTTTAGGATTGAAGTTTTGTGTGTGTGTCCTGTGTTTGTGAACAAAATACCTTAAAAAACAAAAAAATAATCGCACAAGTACTAACTTTATATTTCGTATAGATATCTCACCACCACGATTATGATTAGACATTAGAAAATGGTGTATAATAAAAAACAGTTTATAATAATTCCATTTTGTTATTAAACAAACGCACACACATAGTAACATAACCTTATAACCTCCTCGCACATACATAAAATCAACAAACCAACAAGTTGAATATGTGGGTAGGTTGGCAATGCTGGATAACATCTGGTATTTTATCCGTCATAGCATGTACACGATACTCATTTGGTTCTTAACTGGTTTCGGATTTTCATCCATCGTCAGAGCAAATTCATCAAGTTCGTGTAGAGAGTTCACTTCATCTAATGTTTCATGTTGAAAGATATGTTTATGATAAGATATTAGAAAATAGTGTATAATAAATAGCATGTTTTGAAATTTAGTTATAAAGGTATTCTTCAAAACATGCTATTTATTATACACTATTTTCTAATGTTTAATAATAATTTATAATAATTCAATTTTTTTAGTAAACATACACACATAGCAACATAACCTTATAATCTTCCCACATGTATAAAACTAACAAGTGTGGAGTGTAATAGAAATGAACTCTCTACACAAACTTGATGAATTTGCTTTGACGAGGATGAAAATCCAAAACTGGTCAGGAACCAAATGACTATGCATGCTGCGACGGATAAAATACGAAACCAATAAGTGTCCGACTGTAACAGAAACAATGCGCTGAAATGAACTCTCTAAACGAAGGAAAAGGATTGTAAGATTCGGTCTTTTTTTTAAAATAAGAAAACTTAAAATTCTTGCCAACATTTCGACAAATATATTGTCTTTTTCAAGGCATAAAAAAATAAAAAAAGTAAAAAACTATTAAATAATCTTCAAAACATAACAAATTTAAAAACTTATGTATAAATTTGGAAAATAAAAAGTTGAGAACACCTCAACATTACAGAGAATAGTGTTGAACATCACTTTTATTTTCCAAACTAATACATAAGATTTTAAATTTGTTATGTTTTGAAGATTATTTAATAGTTTTTTACTTTTTTTATTTTTTTATGCCTTGAAAATGACAATATATTTGTCGAAACGTTGGCAAGAATGTAAGTTTTCTTATTTTTTAAAAAGAATGAATCTCACAATCCTTTTTCCTTCAATTTCCTATTTATAATCATTCATCTCTACACGAACTTGATAAATTTACACTGACAATGGATGAAAATATGCAATCGGTCAGGAATAAAAGAAATATGCATCCTACGACGGATAAAATATTACATTCATTTATTTTATTTTTAAACAATAGCAATTGTAAATATATACGTATTTGTTATTTTAAACCAATACATCGAAAACGTATTGATATTTTTATGTGAAATTGATAAGCTCATCTAAAACCTACCTAAAAAAAAAAAAAATTGGCATTACTTTATGTATTTCAAATCAACGTAATTTCCTGTTTTTTTTAAATTCCCAACAGCCATCCAACAATGTATCGTCCAATGAATAATCATGAAATCACATTTTTTCTACACCTTTTTACCGATTCCAGTTAATTCCAAGAACAGATGGAGAAAGGAAGGCAAAAATTCTATATTGTTGACTAACTCCGTAGAATTAGCAAGAAAGAGTTAGGGGTGAGGATACAAATTGAGTTTACAAGGAAAATAAAAAGTAAAAAATGGATATTCCTTTTTTAAGAGAAAATCTGAGAGAATTGTAGACAAAAAAACCTCTTTAGCTCTGCTTTCTAACATTTTTAAAATTGATTTTAAATAAATTCAACGAGTGAATTAGATTTTTTATTCGTAGAGAAGGAAATAGAATATTTAATAAGTGGCCAGGGAATAGTGTGGATTTATTGTCAGAGCATACCCCTACCCAGGACAATTTATTACTGCTGGAGTGTTTAGTAATACCATTGGGATACAATATAATATTTCACATTTTATTTTATTTTTTCTACAATTTTTTATTAGTCACATAAAGTAATCTTGTTTTGTATATTTGCTATTGCCTCGTCGTCCTCTACAAGGTAGATATAGGGTAGAATTTAATTTAATTTTGTTATTTTTATCAACATCAAAGGATTTTTTTTTTTTTAATCAAGAATCTAAAAAATCTGAAAACGAAATTATCTTGCCACTGCATTCAGTGAGCAACACAGTTCAGAGAACTATCCAATGACGATGAAGATAATGTGATTAAAGTTCTACTTTTTATTTACCTTTTGTAAATGTATTTTCTCCTTGTCATCAGAGATTTGTTTTTTTTCCCATGATAGCCAACTTATTCCTGTGAACATAGATCAGTTTCCAGGTGTCCACCTATCTTTAGTTCTCTCAGTGTTGCTTACTGGGCAAAATCAATTTTCTCATAATAACTTTTTACTTCCTCTTTACTCCTAGTAAGTAAGAGGAAGTAATTATTATTATTATTCACAAAAGGGGAGAGCAAACCCTACGCTATCCAAAGGCTCCCAGGGCCCATATAGCTACCCCTAAAGAATAACAACCACTGGGACTAGAACGAAAATTCAGGCCCAGGTTTTAACCATCTAAGTTTCACCACAGACCGAACAAATCGGACCAAAACCTTAAAAGGACACAGCTTAAGATCCTCTACCGATATCCTATTCCGGCCGAAGGTCCTAAACCTAATCTCCTCACAACCCAAACAATTTGTCATCAGATGCATGGGTGTTTCCTCCTCAGTCTCACAAACTCTACAAAAGGGGTCAGGCACGAGTCCCATTATATAGAGATGTCTCCTTAAACCACAATGCCCAGTGAGGAATCCAACCAGATGCCTGAGGGAGGTCCGTGAAAGACATCGGACCCCGCTACTCAAAGCTCCGTCCGGGCCCCCAATGAGCATTTTAGACTGCCGACAACCCACTGCACTCATCCATAAGGATGAGTGCTGTGAGGTCATCCACGTCTGAAAGCCCGACAAACATGTGCCAGAAGACACACCAACAGCAGGCTCTGGACCAATGAAAGGGAGAGAGGCACCTAATTTGGCAAACCTATCCACCTCCTCATTCCCAAAAATTCCCATATGACCTGGAACCCAGACCAGAAGCACATCCTTTAATGAAGAAAGATCTTCCAGTCTTTTAGAACATTCCAACACCAATCTGGAAGTGAAGACACATGAATTAAGCGCCTTCAACGCAGCCTGGCTGTCCGAGCAGATACAAACACCTTTTAAATTAGTGTTACGCACCCTCTCATCCAAAATACAGCAAAGAATTGCATAAACCTCAGCCTGGAAAACGGTGGCCCACTCACCAAGAGGCGCTACCAAATGATCTCCCGTCTCAAAATAGACGGCAGCCCCAGACCTACCATCCATCCTGGAACCGTCCGTGTAGCATCGGAGATAATTCTCAGGAATCACACCAGACAGACCCAGGGTTAACCAATCTTCCCTAGAAGGCAACCTAACCCTGTAGGAATGACCAAAGACAAACGTCTTCAAATTCCTACCAGAAGGGAAATCTGTAATGGGAATCCTTAAAAGCATCTCACGATAAATGGTAGAATGACCATATCGCTTA
This sequence comes from Triatoma infestans, assembly GCA_011037195.1. Classification (NCBI taxonomy): domain Eukaryota; kingdom Metazoa; phylum Arthropoda; class Insecta; order Hemiptera; family Reduviidae; genus Triatoma; species Triatoma infestans. The sequence continues at coordinate 122,017 of JAAEAF010001587.1, read as the reverse complement.
CCCTGCCAAAGAGGAAGTAATACGATCGTGTCAAACTTTCAAAATTGAGTTTTCGCCGGAAGTACTTTTTTTTTCGTAAAACATCATTTCCGGTGAAAAACCAATTTCAAAAATTTGGATACATATATCAGTAAGAGAAAGTAAAAACAAATACCAACTATAGTAACTATAGTAACTATACTGTTTAAATGAGAATAAAACTAGAACAATGGTTTATTTCCCCTCTCCCAGCGACAATGGCAACTAACTTAATAACTCCGTTAATTTATCTCTCTTCTTACTTTTAGAAGGGAGGGCTCTTATTCGTGAACAAACAAACAAACAAAATCTCATATGATGTACTAAAATAAGTTTCTTACAATTCGGATGTCAAATTATTAATACAAAAAAACTCCTTTTATTGTATGTTTATTCAATACTTATGGACTTTCTGAAATCGTATTTGAAAAGGAACGTCTAACGTTCCGTAACAATCACAAATTCTCTAAAAATTTTTTTTTTTAGTTTAAAATACAAATAAAAACTCCACTACTCCTTGGCATTAAAAAAAAAAAATTGTTGAATATGTGGACGGGTCCGCAATGTCTGGTAATTTAATATCTGGTATTTTATCCGTCGTAGTATGCACATTTATATTGTTCCTGACTGGGTTTTGGATTTTCAACCATCGTCAGAGCAAATTCACCAAGTTCGTGTAGAGACAGTTCACTTCAACTTAATTTTTCTGTTACATTCACCCTTGTTGGTTGAATATAAGTAAATTCATAATCATTTAAAAATAAGCATGATAAATAAAAACGAATACATTTTTTGGATTTCCTCTATTATTTTAATATTATCATCTCCAATAATGCAGTTTGCTGCCAACCTTCTTTACATATCAATTTACTTACATATTTTCTTGTACTTATCCTGCTTGTATTTCACATTTATTTATTACTTGTACATGCTTTTGACTGTTCATAAACTTTGCATCGCCTTTGTTCAAACTTTGTTTATTTTTATTAGTACAGTATACTCCTAAAATAACTTATCGCCCCCTCCCCTAACAAAAATGACTTGATAAAACACTGAGCAATACTTAACAACACTATTAAAATTTAGTTATAAAATATTTTTCAAAACATGCTATTTATTATACATTATTTTCTAATGTCTAATCATAATTTATAATAATTTCATGTTTTCATTAAAGACACACACACACACACACACACACACACGCAGTAACATAACCTTATAACCTCCCGCACATATATGCAACCAACAAGTGTGAGTGTAACAGAAACATTACATTGAAGTGAACTCTCTACACGAACTTGGTGAATTTGCTGTGACGATGGATGAAAATCCGAAACCGGTCAAGAACAATATAAATATGCATGCTATGACGGATAAAATACCAAAAAAAAATTATTTTTCACTTTCGAGAATATAACGAAAACTGATTCTAAAGATTGGTACTTCAGGATAATTGATTTTCTTCAAGTACGGGATTTCTACAACACATTCAAATCCCAAATCCCAAAATTCAACACATTCAAATCCCAAAATTCAACACATTCAAATCCCAAAATTTTGTTGAAAGATGATGGAAGCCTAGAGTAAAAAGTATAAAAATAACTTAAGTGAGGCACCTTATGATAGACAGAACTATTCGAGAACCACCGACGATTAATTTTATACAGAGGACAAGTTTCAAATAAAAAATTGTTTTTGTTAAATAATATATATTTGTAGTATGTGAATCTCAAATTTTAAAAATAATCACTAGAACCGTTTTTAAGGAAATTTCATAAAAAAAAAAAAAGTACCTCATAGAAAGAAAACCAATCAGGGATGTAGTACTTTTGACTAATGGAGTTTGATAGATACCGTTTTAGATCAAGGAACTAGAATTTCTTGTAATTTTTCGAATTTGAAATATATTGTTATATGACAAATTATTTCGGTACAAATTTTGATAAAAGTTTTAATAAACTTTATTAAATATTTGATGAAGGGAAGGGATTAGCTAAGTGGTTAGCGTACCGGACTAGCAACGCAGAGATCTCGGGTTCGAGTCCAGCAGTGTTGCCCTTAGATTTGTTTTCTTCCTAGGAGGATCCTCTGTAACTCACTGTCCGATGGTGGGGTCAATGTTGTATGTAATGAGAGAATAACTGACCAAAGGCCGTCAATGCACTGAAAACGCTCCGAACGCCAATGACGCGTCTTAAATTTAAAAGAAATTAAAAAATCAAAAGAAATAAAACGCATTTTATGATTGAAAACCCAAATATGGTGGTCCCGTCGAAGTATCAAGCTGGCCGTATTTGGTTTGATTGTAGAAATCAAACTAAAAACATTCTGGACCATATTTTAATAGATAACTAATGTTCTACAACCTACTTGAAGATAATCTTCTCCATTTCTCAATGGGCAATGTTCATTTACAGGTTACCATACATGTTTTACCCCATATAATATCCTTATTTAAATAATTTTAACTGTTTCAGAAAAAATATATTTTACACATATATTATTTAGTTACACACGAGTGTAATCAATTTTTACGAATAGATTACGCTGAATAGGTTTTTGTATCCTTTTGGTGTTTTCTTGAAAACGACTATAACGATTTCTATTAACCTTGGAATGCTAAGGACACAGATAAAACGTATCCACCCCTATTTGAAAAATGTTGTTGAAAAAGTTGATTGATTTTAGGTTAGTTCTGCAGAATCAATGTACTATCTATTACAATGTAATAGACAAGAGTACAATGTAATATCTATTACCTGCCAGGGTAGATACTTGCCCCTCTCTCACCGCCATATTTATACTCGTATTAAGACAAACAAGTAAAATTTGATGTTTAACGAAAGTTTGTAATTTTATAGATATATAATTGTATTAACAGGTTTTTTTTTTTTTAATTTTTATTAATTGTGACTAGCTCTGAAATGTCTGTCTAGTACAAACTTAACATATAAATAGATGTGAGAACACTGTCACTGATGTCCATACATTAAATATGGCCGACCGCAGAAGAAGTTAAGTACAGAGAGTGAAAAAAAAACAACATTGTGTTCATCAGAGTGGTGTAATTAGTAGGAAGGTCTTCAACATTTCTAAAAATAACTAGAATCTTTGTCAAGTACGATGTCTAGTGCACTCCAGTGGAGCTACCTAGTAATTAGTAGACTAATTTCCCTATCGTTTGTAAGAGACCGGGTATTACAGGAAAGCGGAAACTCAGCAGACCGAAAAAGAAAAGAAAAACATTATAAGAAGACATTATTATCATGAGAATTTACCACTAATTCAAAATTATAAAAATAAATCGAGTTTCAAGTATATCCACAAAAATTATAACTGTTTTCTTTGAGCTCAATTTGTATTTCACTATGAACAAAATCTAAGCATTTTTTTAATTCATTTTTTTTTTTTTAATTACAGTGAGACTTAGCTTGTCTTAGCTTGATCTTTCACAACTTCGTTTGGTTCCACAAATTATTACTATTATTTTTTTTTTTTTTTACACAAAGTTTTCAATAAATAACAATTTATATTGAGCAAAATACTGCTGTCCCAAAATCAGCACTCTATTAGAATGATAACTCAATATCAAATATAATTCTTACTACTTTCATTCAAGCTTAGAAGACGAATAAAATATCAACACTTTAAATAATTAGAGAACCATAGGCTAAAACTGGTGTGGAACCCCTCCCAAACGACTTTCTCATACTGCCATTTTGAAATATAATTAACTATTTTTCAAAGTAGAATTTTTACTAAATGTTTTTCATTATATATTTACGGGGCTGCTCTACATCACATCATTAATAATACGATAGTTTAGAGCTAGGAGGGGCGAGTGTTGGTGTAGTGGTTATGTGCATGGACTTGTAAGTACGAGGATCCCAGTTCGAGTCCCGCGTATGGCTGCTAAATTTTATATTTGTTTAAAAAATGTTAATAGCAAAGTATGTGCTTCCGCCGCCGCCCCCTCCACGATACCTAATTTGGACAATAAGCCCGCCTAAAAAATAGGCATTACATTACTTTACTTAGTTTAGAGATAAGCCTAACACACAGTTCACTCAAAAATCCCTGCAACCAATTTTTTTTTCAAGATTGAAAATGTTTTATGAGAGAGGATTTGATGAAAGGTCGACCGACACATTTTAATCATATGTTTATTAATTAATAATAAATAATTAATTAATTTTTTATCAATTAAAATTTTGGTATCGTACGATTTCATATATCGTTAAAATTCTTATCAATTGATTGTTTTTGTATTAAATGAAATGATCTTTCTATAATTATTGACACCCAATTGTGATGCAAGTTATTTCTCATGGAAGATAAGTGAGCATGTTATTTTGCTTTAATTAGTCGGCCAATTCTTTTGTCAGTAAAATCCCATAAAACATTTTCAATGTTTACTTTTTCATGAAAAATCGGATTTTCTTTTTTCTTTTTTTTTGAAAAATATTTCAAATAAAATAATTTGTTAATACATTTAACTTATGGACCAGTAGACCATAATACTAATGGAGAGCAGAAAGCATTCCACCTTTTAAAGAAAGTCTTTGGAGCTGCTTTGGAGAAACATTCCAAAATATAAAACAGAATATAATTCAGTAAAATTTGCTAATCCTGTTGGCCGAAAAAAAAAAAATTATCCAAGAAACTATTTCAAATAAAAATGATATAAACAACATTTGGAAATAGTTGGTGCTGTTTTTGAAAAATTTTGTGAAAATCTAAAAAAAACTCAGCAAAGTCGTACTCTTCCATTTAAAGAATTCTGGCTGAAATTTCGCTCATCTGTGACGGTGGTTGTAGTCTATACGTAATTAAAATCAATTTGGTTCTCTTGCGATTTATTAGTTTGTCCATAAAAATATACCCCTCTCACTACTGCATGTTACAAAATTGTAATTGACAAATTTAATTTAATTTAATTTAATAGAGGGACTGTTTGAGCGAATAATACAAGCGTTTAAAGAAGATTGTATAGAGAAAGCTCAGTCATCTACTTTTTCCATTGTCTGTATAAAGACTTGAGACTATGTTTGGATAACCATTATAATGTCCGATGACAATAATATTTATTTAACAAGTAATATATTTGGAGCGAGAGGGCAGCTTCTTAAGTTAAATTACACTGTAGTTCGTACGGAAGCACAACAATACTGTTCCATGTGTAATATGAGGGCAAAAGAGGATGTGATTCATTTAAATTTCAATTAAATTTAGAGTCAGGTGTTTTGGCAAAGGGCAATTAAGTACAACAGACCTGATTAATTATTTGAAAGTAAAAGATTGGTTGGTATTAATTAGATTTATTCGCTCAACTGGTAAATACAGAAAGATATTGATTGAACAATTTAATTATTAAATACTTTTTTTTTTTGTTGTAAATAATGGGAATTACTAGTTTTTGTTGAGTGATTATTTGTAAACAAAAAGAAATTTTACTTTTATTGATATTATTATAATTGTTTATTTATATTATGTTTATTAATGTATGTAGATAGTTTGGTATTTTCGCTAGAAGGATTTGTATTTATTTATTTATTTATTTTATTTTATTTTATCTATTTTATCTGTTTAAAAATCTTAAAGAGCAACTCTGCAGATATTCTGTGGCCATGCATATTGTTTTCTTCTGTTTTTTTTTTAATGATGTAAAATTGTAAAGAAATTATCATTAATAAACAATTTTTTATTATTATTATTATTATTATTATTATTATTAACTAAAATTAGTATAACGAAATTCATCGGTGTTTTTATGGAAAAAATCGCGAAAATTGAAAAAAAAACTGTTCAGTAAAAACGCGTTTCCTGTCACTAATTTTCTTGGAATTAAATTAAATTAAATTGCGGAAGTTTAGCAATTTATTTATTTCTGATTTATTTTGTTTAGATATTTCAGAATTGTTATGATCACCTAAGATACTTTAGAGGAAAACATAATCCCACCCCAACCAACCAAAAACCCCCTTAATTGACTTCACTCGGAGAAATGTTTCAAATAAAAGTTGTAGCTGTTTAAATATGTGTAGTTCACATTAATAGTGTAAAAAAAAAAATCGTTGGAGCCGTTTTAGAGAAAACAGCGAAAAACTGAAAAATACTTTTCAGTAAATACACAATTCCGATATCCGATTTTCTTGAAACTTGGAATTTCAACAACAAATTTAATTCTAATTAATATTATTTAGATAAAGAATTGTGTAGTAAACTGAAATAATACTTTAGATGAAAACCTAACCCACCTCTCTCCCAAAAGTGCCTTTAAATGAATTTTCACGAAGAAATGTTACAAACATAAAATTAAAGTTAGCTCATACTATGTGTACTTGATATTCGGAGTTTAAAGAAAATCGTTGGAACCGTTTTTGAGAAAATCGCAAAAAAAAAATCATTTAATAATGTGGTACTTCCGGTTAAGAAATTTTGACAGTTAACTTATTGTCGGATTCCATGGTGATATCTAACAGAATATCAAAATTTGAACATACTGCGATTTTTCATTTTTGAGATATGCTATTCACTCACACATACCCAACACACAGATAACAAGATATTTTTTTGAACTCAAGAGGACTGTCTCAAAACATATATCTTCTTCATGTTTTTCTTTGTCATAAGTTCTTATGCCTTTCAGAGCTATAGATGACTTATGCCTTCAGCCAGCGGATGTATTCATCTTTATTGCCTGCCATTCTATGGACAAATGACCTTGACTGAGCTCGCTTTTACGCCAGGCGATCAATGTTTTCCAAACAGAGCATTCTCGGTCTGCCCCTCGGTCAGCGTCCCTCGGATTTGGCCTCCATCAAGCACCTAATCTTTTCCCCTTCGCTTCTTCTGCACACGTGGCCAAACCAACTGAACTGCCGATTCTCCAACGCAGTCACAAAAGGCTGAATCTCTAAGCTGCTCCTTATTGATTCATTTCTTATTCTATCGCGCTTAGTCTTTCCTTCGACACGACGGAAAAATCTCATTTCGGCAGCCTTAACCCGGCTTGGATGCTTATCCAGCATAGTCCACGATTCTGCCTCGTACTGAAGAAGAGGTAGGTAAACGGTCTTGTAGACGGTCATTTTCACTTTCTTGCTGACAAAAAATATATATATTTGGTTTAAATTCCGTTTCCTATACAAAACTCCTCTTTAACAGTAAGAGAACATTGTGTAATAATTAGAACGGATAAAATTGCAAGTTACTGTCTGTTAGATGATTAATAATTAAAGATCAAATGCATTGCACAAAGTATAAACTTTTGAGTGTGTGAGTGTGTGTGTACGTGTGTGTGTGTACGGATACTAAGTATTAAAGAGAATAAAAAGTCAACAACATTAATAAAATTTAAATAAGAAGTCTAGGGGCATGCTGAAAGGGGTGATAATGTGCTGACAATGTGGAGAACTACATTTATTAGCGATATATAAGTCTTTAAATATAAAGTAATGTACAATATTGTATTCTACACTGTCTAATAAATGATAGAGTGATAAATAGTTGTTATAAATAAATACGCTAATAGTTGTGTTAATAAAGGAAATGTTTAGAAGAGAGGTGAATATGAATTGTTGACATCGTCGTTTTCCGTCCTTAGTTGAACAGAACACTTCCTACTAAAGTGAACAATATCCTGACAATATCATAACTCATACAGCTGCCCTTGCATACAAAACTGTTCCTAACACAATATTCAGGAAGTGAAACATATTGGGAATTTCAGTAATAAATATTATTAGCATTATTAGTTTACAAAGTTTATTAATTATTGTAAGTAAATAATTCATTTGCAATAATTATATAAATAAGGAGCAAACAATTAAATTATGTAGTATATAGGAAGCATTCTTCATTTCAATTTATTTAACACATAAAGTCTGGCCAAACTTTTCTGTGTCACTTCCTTTTAAAAAAAATGGGCTTCGTCGAGCGATATGGTGTTATGTTCTACAATATTTATGCCAATATTGCTTATCACTTGCAATATTTTCTTAATTACCTCTTATGATTTTTCTCGCTTCCCCCACCTTTCCTTTTTTCAATCTTTTCCTTTTTTGTATTTTTCTTTTCATGGTTCCTTATTACATCATGCAGTTAAGGAGGACTCCTCTCCACCTTCTCTTAGGCTCCTCCAACTATGGGTATATTCCAAGCCATCTCCACTTATTTTCTTTTATTTGTAGCTCTCTGGATCAACGATCACATCACTTAAAAAAAAAAAAAAAGTCCATCTATTCCAGATGGTCACTTTGCTACTAAAATCTTACTCTAGATCGTTCTCACTCATTTCTATAGTTTTCCTAGTATTCATTTCAAAGCAAGCTTTCAATTCTTCTTGAAGAATCCTTAAACCGGAATTTCACATAACAGAACCATTAGAATGAAGCGGAATTGCTTACAGAAGAGTCTAGATTCTCCAGACGGTTTACCAGGTTCTTACCAGTTTTCTTACAGACACTCTTATTGCAATAAGCACTTAGAAGACTGCTCCTGCTTAACTTTTGGAACAAACCTCTGCAAAGAACATGGAAAAAGCTTTCTTTGTAGACATTAAGTGGGGCAATGCTACATATCTCGCCAATAAGCTGTAATTTTCTCGAGGTGAAGCAGGGGTACCTACAAACTTTGCAAAACTTTAATTCAAAGTCCTGAAGACACATTGCCGATTATCCTTTATGGCCTTTCCGGCACATTGATAAAATGGCAAGGAAGAGTAATTTTAAAATAATTATCTAGCATTTCTGAGATCACCCATGCTATTATGATCAGTAAGTTTTCAATTTTAGAAATTCTCGTGAAGAAAATTCAAGGCTAAAGATGAGCGTTAGATAAAAAAATTAACAAAGTTACCACTCACTAGTGATTGAGGAATTGTCCTTGGCAATTCTGCTGGGCTGGCCCAACGAAATGGACAATCAAAAAAAGTGTGTTGGTCCAGCTTAAATAAACCTTCGCCTGGCTTCAGTTTTATGGGCTACGTATTCAATGTCTACTAATAAAATAAGTATATAAATAACCTAATGAAATGCAAAATGAAATGAATCTATTTTTAGAGTTTTTGAAATTTCAATTAATAATGTTTTTGTTATGCACAAATGGTTTGTACAATAAATTCTCTTTAGATATCATTAATTAATAAAATACAGAGCAATAGTGACTGTTCAAAATGATGTATTATATATTGGGGACGAAGTGTTATTAGTTAACAAGGAATGGGTGTGGAATTAATTATTTCTGACCAGAGAGAAAGGACTGTGTGGCGGGTAAGAGGGTAGGGACGTGAATTGGGCCGAGCGTCAAGAGACTGGACACTTGCTGATAAATAGGTAACCACACTGTCTGCATTACTAGGAAAGGTAGTGTTGCAGTTAATTGATTAGCCTGATGGGGGGGGGGGGGACCAACATAGTGGTTGCAGCTTAATAAATATTACCTTCCAAGGGGATAACTTCCTTCTGCCTCTTCATATGATTGCTATCTCGCTAGATAGTAATAACCAATCAGTGTTTACGTTGATTGTTTTCAAACTATATTTTAAAATTAGCAAGCATTCTAAAATTGTTTTAAATGCAAATAAATTTGAAAAAGCAATAAAAACATATATTGTTAAAATTCGTGATGTTTGGCCAGAAATAAAAAAGCAAGATGAATTCTTGTTTTTTTTTTTACTTCTGGCCAAACCTCATGAATTTTAACAATATTCTACAATTCTTTAATTTATGTCTTGATTTTAGATACACATTTTCATAAAATATGCAAAACATCAGGAGATCCCTGTGACAGAAAAACTGTTACAATAATCGCAGTCTAAAGCATACATAAAAAAAAGGTGGCACCCCGTGAAACCCTGAGAAATTTTGAGAATTATGGAAATCGCTGTACAATAGGGAGTAAGTGATGACAGCTTTTAAGATCAAGCATTATCTCATTCGATATTTAATTTCGATAGTAGCGTTGATGCGTCGTGATTTGTGAATAGACATTTTGGAGTTAGTGAAGTGTTTAAATAATTTTTAGATTCTTAACGGTTTTTTTTTTCTTTTTACTACATAAACAGATTTAATGATTAGATGATTGAATATTTTTTAAAATAAATATTGAGATTTGCTTTTTGTAGACTAATTTATAATAATTGTTTTTCGGGTCCAATCTATAAGAATATATTAAACGACAAATGAAAGCGGAATAATTACATAGCAGTGGATAAGAATTGTGCTGAGATTAGAATTTTAAGAATTCAGGATTCCATCAATGGTGAGTCAAGAGGAGGTAAAGAGAAACAGAAAAAAAGAAAAGTAAAGTAGAAGATAGAAAATTTGAGGCACAGAAAGTTCATTCTAGAGCAAAAACTGAAGAAGTAATTAAAGAGTTATTCGAAAATATACGTTTTGCCATTATCACAGACAAGAGCAAAAACAATGTCCATGATCTGAAGATGTTCATGCTTTCCTCCAAATATTGAGAAAAAGATTCATTGCAATCTGTGGCGGCTACTGGTATTCGCGAGTGCAAGATTGAACCCCTCAGCTATTTGAAAAAAAAAAAATTAAATGAAAAATTAACGAATTTCCATTTTTATTTTATTTCATATTTCCCGCAGGGGGGGAGTGTTCTGGGGCCACTGCTATACAATATTTACACATACGACATACCTGAACATCCGAATATTGTTACTGCGACCTATGCGGATGACACAGCACTACTTGTTACCAACACAGACATAATAACCAACAAATTAATATTGGAGCAGCATTTGACTAACTTGCATAACTGGAACATCACATGGAAAAGTAAACTCAATATAAACAAAACAAAAACAGTACATTTTACTCTAAAAAAGACGGAAGATATACCTGTGAAATATGATAACGAACCATTACCGTTAAGTAACTCGGTAAAATATTTAGGGATGCACTTGGACAAACGACTAACTTGGGCAACACATGTAAAAACTAAAAGACTTGAACTTAATTTACGTTTCAAACAGTTATACAGATTACTAAAGACAAAATCCACATTAAACATAAACAACAAACTCCTAATTTACAAGACTCTATTGAAACCAATTTGGACATACGGACTTCAGCTTTGGGGAGCGGCTAAACAGACACATTTGAAAAAAATTCAGACATTCCAATCTCGCACACTGCGGACTATACTTTCATCTCCTTTCTATGTTACAAACGAAACAATACATAAAGACACAAACACTGAAACAGTACAACAAGCAGCACATCGACTGTACACTAAGTATCATGTCAAACTGAACAGTCATACAAATCTTCTCATCAACAATTTACAAACAACTCTAGTTCCAGGAAGAAGACTAAAACGGAGATGGCCACAGGACTTGTTACATCCACCGTAGACAAACTTCATACTGACTGACAGACCTCACTGAACGACATTATGAACTAGCATAATTACATTCACACCCATACATTCATTTCACTTCACATTTCATTTATTTATTCACTCCATAAACAAATCACTCCAACAGGGCCATCATTGGATGGGGTACCTGCACACGTTCTACACGTCAGTACATTATCATACAGACAACAGCATTACAGGCAAAACACATTTTGTGTTGGTACTGTATAAAATAAATTAAAAAAAAAAAAAAAATTCATATTTCAGTTTCAAAAAAATATTTTCATTTTTATATAAGTTACGAACATTAGTCACAGTCAAAATTGTATATATTCCCTGATTTATACAATTGTTAAATATCAGATCAAATCCATGTATGATGATGGATGGATGTGAAATAAATATTAATTTGTAGTCAAATTAGAGAATCAGACATAAAAGAATAGGAACATATATCCGTTTAGGAGCTCACTTTAATGTGTTTGTTTAATGAATTACGCACTGTAGTGAATTGTATGTATAATAACAATACATACCAGTAGATCTATAAAATGTAGGAAGTTGGAGGCTTCGTGTCAGTTCGGCATCGCGCTGAAGAATTTATACGTATATATATAAAAACATTTCATTGTGTTAGTATAGATATGTGCATATTTGTTATATTCTTATTAACTTTTTTAAAATAAGAGTGGGGGATACAAGTCCGTTGAACATTGAACGAACTTACCCGAAGTTATTTGCACATTCCACATTGCACTATAATGGCGTTACTCATATTCGTCATTGTTTGTGATGCGATGTGCGTGTGCTGATGTCTGGATTTTTATATATTATATTTACATTTTATATATTATTTTTCTATTTATAAAAATTTGATGTTGGTATTGGTACTTAAAACATCATTAAGTTATGACTCAGCAAAGAATCGATGCTATAACTCATTGACATTTCCTCTGAACCGAAACACTTAATTTAAATAATAAAAATTTCCGTTAAGCTAATCACTTAATTTTCGAACTCAAACGGTACAACTCTTTTTTTCACAGTCCTTCTCTGGGTGCACAGTCACAGATTTATTGTTAATTTAACATATTTAATTGTAGGGGAGGGATGCAAGTTTTTACCTGTAGAATTGTTTCTCTGGTTTACTTCATGATTTCTATCTAGCCAAGCTGTTAATAATGACAGGTAATGTAAGAAATTAAAAAAAAAAAATGTTAAACCCCCACATGTCCAAGTCAGGAGCCGCCATTGCATTGCATCAAGATTCAATACCCTCTACACACTATCTTTAGCCTGAAAGTCAGAGAAGAAGTGTATGTCAGGTTGTTTAGGCATGTTGCGTGCATGTGAAATAACTACAATCATGCAAGCACAGAGTATGAGAAAATTTGTGAATAGTAAGAGATCATGAGGAAAAACTTGTAAGGAATGGGAAGTTATTAGGGGAAGGGGCTTTTCAGGCACGTGGTTTGGTTTGGAAAAGAAGAAAGTAAATAGCAAGTTTTAGTAGCATGAAATAGTTTTTTTGTAAACGTTACTAGTACAATATTGAATCTTTCTTTTATTTTATTATAGCCTTTTTAAATTCTGTGTACACTTGAAACTAATGGAGGTCACTCAACCAGTGTATATTTGATAAGCAATTTTCTACATAAATCGATATGCGTGCGTCTCATTTTCTTTCAATGACCTTCATAGAAAATTGAATTAATAATGAACCAATTTGAGAATATAATGAAACCAAATTTTTTACATGAGACACAAGAATAAATAAAACGAAAAAAAATAGATAAAACCAGTGTATATTTGAAGCAACAAAATAAATTAGTGTTTACCAATAAAAGGAAAACAGTCTGGAATCCATCAAAGTATTATCAAACAAAGGGGAGATATATATTCAGGGGCTTATAAACACATCGATTACTAAAAAGAATAAAAACAGGAAGATTGAGTAAGAGGAGAGGGGATGTGATACCAGACGATCTAATAGTGAACCTTAAGGTGTCTCTGTGTAAACAGTATCGTCTTAATGTAAATATAATAAATCTTATCAATTATTTTATCCTGTTAGTTTTCCCATAGTATAATAAAGGAAGTAATGCGTTCTTATGAAATTTTCTAAATTGCTTATTCATCGAAATTACTTACGAGGTCTTCTGAATATGAGAAATAAAAAATGTTTTTAAAAATGGTCAAGTAAGTTTGTGTCACTAAGTTTGTGTGAACAAAACATATTAAAAACTAAAACTTGCAACAAATTCAAAACTTTTTTCGAAAATGGTATTAATTAGTAAGAACACTTTTATTTGAAACCTTTTTCATGAAAATCGGTTTTTGGAGGATTCTGAGGGGGGATATGTATTGTTATTTTTTACTCAGCCAAATGACTGTGTCACCTACCACCTTTACAATATTATGATCCTCAATGATTAGAATTGTCAAGATCGAAGATAATAGATTAATCGAAAGTGAATATTTACTCAGAACATGTTCGTGAGTTTTCCAGAAACATATCAAAAATGGCACCAAAGTTTTTCTCAAAAAAATGGCACATAATGAGGAAAATAATAAAAAACTGGCAATATTTTGCAGATTTTTTTATCAATTTCATATCTAATCTTCCAAAATTCAGTTAATAATTTATTAACCAAATGAGAAAGAACACAAAAGAATTTAAAGAGAATATTATCTACTGTTATTTATTCAGTAATCCAGTTTTAATGAATGAATTTTAAATTTTGAATAGAAGTTTGGATTCAATTGGATGGACTTATATTTTCTGAAAGATACTATGAAAAAAAGTCTTAATCGAGCTAGCTATATATGCTCGGCCAGTTTTATACCTGGAGCTATTTAGATATAAAAAAGCACTTTCCTTCCCTATTCTTGCATCTACACCCCAACTATTGAAGTGACCTTTTGTATGGTTGTAAGTTTGTAAAGATTGAGCCTTGACTTCAATTTTCAAAAGGTTATAAATTTTGTTTCTATTTCAATAAAATATTTATAGTATGTGGAATATTAAATTTCACTACAAAATACGTCCATCTAATGACATATTATATATCCAACATGACAAAATTGTCACAATTAACAACAAAATAATGTACTTAACATGACAAATAAAGCGTTTCTAATGACAATTGATGATTGTAGCCAAATAACTGCTTTTAATTCACTTTATCAAATGTGATAATAGGGTTTAACTGTATTTTTTATAAGTTTTTTTTTTTTTTTTGTATGATTACACAATAAATAATAGAGGTGATCAGGTTTTCTATAGTCGAAAAGAGAAAAAATATTTTCACAATCTGGTTTAAAAAAATAAATTGAATTAAGTAAGATCTGAAATGTCGTTTTAATCTTCAAAAATTATAATTCATCAATATTTATAAACAATTCATTTGTAAAGAAATACAAAATTTTAAAGTACTTTATTGCTAATCTAAACAACTTCATTAGGCATTTTTTTGCTAATATTAAAATAATTTATTTTTTAAGAGGAAGTACTGTAATCGTGTCAAATTTTCGATATCGAGTTTTCACCGGAAATATCCGTTTTGAGGTCCCCTGAGTCCAAAAAAGTGGTTTTTACCAAATGGTCTGTGTGTGTGTGTGTGTGTGTGTGTATGTAACAGCATAGCTCAAAAACGAAAAACCGTAGAAAGTGGAAACTTGATATCACGTTTAGGTATCACCATGGAATATGACGGTGCGTTATCTGTCAAAATTCCTCAACCGGTATTACTAGTTGCTTTTTTTACGTTTTTGCGATTTTCTCAAAAATGGCTCCGACGATTTTCTTTAAACTTGGTATATCAACTACACATACAAAGAGCTACAACTTTTATTTGAAACATTTCTCTGGGAAAATTCACTGAAGGGCACTTCTGCGGTAGGGGTGGGGGTTAAGTTTTCATCTTAACTGCTATTTCAGTTTATTAGACAATTCTGTCATCTAAATAATATTAATTAAAATTAAATATGTTGTTGAAATTCCGAGTTTGAAAAAATCGGATAACCGGAAGTGCGTTTGTTTCAACACTTTACTAAATGATTTTTTCACTTTTTCGCCATTTTCTAAAAAATGGCTCCGATTATTTCTTGAAACTACGAATATAAACTAAACATGCAAAGATCTACATCTTGTATTAAAAACATTTCTCTGGGGAAATTCATTTAAGGGTACTTTTAAGGGAGGGGCGGGGTTACAGCTTCCTCTAAAGTGGTATCATAGTTGATTATATAATTCTATTATCCAAACAAAATTAATTAGAAATAAATAGATGGCCAAAATTCCAAGTTTTAAGAAAACTAGTAAGCCGGATGTGCGCATTTACTGAAAAGTTTCGTCAGTTTTCGACGAAAATATTTGTAACACAAACTATATCATTTATCAATTATAATTTTGAGAACAGGAGTAAGAGAAAGTTGTTTGAGTGTTTCACACCGGATTTTTTACTTTTATTTAAATAAACAAGAATTGACCAACCAGCTGCAATTAAATAGAAATAAATTCAATTTTACGAATAACATCAACTTCTTACGAGTATAAACGGTTTTCATTAATAAGCGCTATTGACGAAGATACACCTAATGTGTTTTTGTAGACATGTGACATTACGGACCCACCCGTCAATCTGGATTTCTTAAGGGGCACTGCAGACTCAGGGGACACCTCAGGAAGCTGGGCTAGAATGTAGATGGCAAATGTAGATTCTGTGAGGAGATGGAGGAAACTCCAATACATCTCCTCAGCGACTGCGATGCGTCATCCAAAGAAGATCCAAGAACCAGGGTTACTACCAGGTTAGGGAGGGGGAAATACCCATCCTAGAACCCTCCGGGATCTTGGGATTCCTTAGAGATCTCAACCTAGAGAGGGTGTTGTAGATGGGCAAGCTAACCTACGGCACCAGAAGGGGCTATAACAGATCACTTATGGTCCGCAGTTCACAAACCTTCAAAAAAAAAAAACCCGATTTGCATAATTGTACTAAATGTTTGTTGTATTGTATTATCAGTGTTATGATAACCAAGATGTTATAAAAAAAATGCATAACAGAAGCAAATAAAATGCATATAATAAATATAAGAATGAATACATATGAAGCAATATCGTTGGAATTATTTATTTTGTTGTTCATTTAAATATTTTTGCGGCTATATTTTATCTTTTGTCGTGAAATTACATGTTTTGTCGTTTAATTATTTAATTTGTCGTTCTATGAATATTTTGTTTCCATTTGCTTCTTGTTTTTCTGACGTTCCTCACGGCCAAATTTGTCTTTCCATTATATCTATTTCGTTGGGGCGACAAGTGGCACCGTTGCAGTATTAACACATTCCAGATAGCGAATGAACGTCATATAAAACTCTGTTTATCTTAGAGGAAGAGAGTTCATTTATATTTTGAAATCTGTCTTGTCTGCTGAAGAAGAAGTAGAAATAGTAACTGTAATTACAGTCACAGATTGATAGTAATTCTTTACCATTTTACAAAGACTACTTTGTAATCATCAGCCTACACTATTAGCCACTTGAACAAAACAACTAAAACACAAGAATTCCCAACAACAAGTTAAACACTCAAATAAACCCACACAACATTATGTCTTCACCTGACCATACTTGGTAAACCTCCCAGTTGATTTAAACGCCCAGTTTGCCCAAGGACCTTCAACTGTAAGTGGAAGGACCAGAGCCAGAATGAAATAGTACCAGTGAAGGAAATAGTACATTTAAGTTTAATTAATAAAAATACCAACAAAATGTCAATTAAATTATTTAAAAAAAATACAATTACATAAAAAGTTTATTAATTTATTTCAACTCTAAATGGTTTGTTAATCAATTGTTATATAAATACTATTTGACCTCTTAAATGCTCTTGACAAATTTTAAATAAGGTTAATCTCGCACAATGTATACTTAGCAAACAAATATGATATTGCAAATGCTTAGAATCAGCAATAAAGTTTTGTATGCAAATCTTTATATTCGGCACTTACTACGATTTTATCAGTTTTAAACATTCCAAGAGCTAAAAATAATGTTGCTTCCCAGAATGCAAAGATAAATAAATAAATATACTAAGATAGAGACCAAAATGGATGAATAATTCCAGCGGCCTAATTCCTAATTAATCTATTCCTAATTTATTAATGTAAAATTATTTCTTTAACAGTCCATTTGAGATACCTTAAAAGATACCCTGAGGTCTTTCTCTCCAACATCAGCCTAACTCTAAACGTCACGAAAATGTGCTCATGAAGATCGTTGCAGTAGCCAGCCGCTCGTTTAAGTTAATGTGCGGACCTGCAGAATTCTTCACAAACGGGGGACCAAAGTTTAAATGTATGTTTTAATTATTTATTTCCTTGTATATATCAAGATACATTTTCTAATAAGGCGATGATGGATAAGACCTTGTATTACAATTTCTATATTTTAAATTAACCAATAATTTTTAAATTTCATTACAAATACAAAAATAATCTATATTATGTAAAAAATAGATTGTTGAGAATAATCTCAGAATACAAATATAAATAAATAAATAAATAAATAAACTAAGATCGAGACCAAAAAATGAATGAATAATTCCAGCGGCAAAAATCTATTCCAAATTTATTAATATAAAATATATATATATATTTTTTTTAATAGTCCACTTGAGATACCTTGTAACAGACATTTTATATAATCCCAAGGTTTTGCCCGTTGATTACCAGCCATTATCAAAGGTTTTACAGTTTTAATTGGTTTAAATGTTCCACTTGTTGTTTTACAACAAAATGAACATCATTTTTTTTTTTTTTCTTGTAATCTTGCCAAATTTTCGATAACGAATTTTCACCGGAGTTTTAAAGTCTCCCCTATCCCCCAAAAAGTGGATTTTACAGAAGGGGCTGTGTGTGTGTGTGTATGAGTGGGCGTGGGTGCGCGCGTGTATGTGAACAGCATAGCTCAAAAGTCGAAAAATCGTAGAAACTTTAAATTTGATATTCCGTTTAGGTATCACCATGGAATCCGACAGTAGATTATCTGTCAAAATTCTTCAACCAGAAGTACCACTTTTTTTAATTTGTAACATATTTATACCTTTAACACAAATCTTTAAACTATTACGATTATCAAGAATTTCTTTAGGAAACAGCAGTCAAAATAACTTAAGGGGGTCCGCGAAGTTTTAAGCTTCCTCTGGATCTTCTGTCATGTCAGTATACTGTACGGTTCCACCAATTGATAGTATGAAGGGCAACAACTAAGGACTGGTTTGGAACACTCACACGACTTTCCCTACTACAGTTTACAGAATTCCAAAAGCCGCTTTAAAGGAATTTTCCCAGAGAAATGTTTTTAAATAAAAATTGTAGTTATTATCATGTAATTGAAATATCAAGTTTAAAGAAACTCGTTAGAGCGATATTTGAGACAATCGCAAAAAAGTGAACAAAAAACATCAATAAAGTGATACTTCCGTTTGAGGAGTTTTGACAGAGAACTTCTTACTGTCGGTTTCCATGGTAACATCTAAACGGAATATTAAGTTTGAATTTTCTGCGATTTTTCATTTTTGAGCTTTGCTATTCACATACATACATACACACACACACACACACACACACACACACACATACACACACACACACACACACACACACACCATTTTCTAAGAACCTCTTTTTTTGGACTCAGGGGACCTCAAAACGTATATTTCCGGTGAAAACTCGATATCGAAAATTTGACACGATTACAATATTTCCTCTTGCTAGGGAGTAAGAGAATGCAAAAAAAATATCTGAATTGGATCTTATACAATTAACATTTTGCCCATATTAAAATATATATAAAACAATGATAAATTTGATGACTTAAAAATATTTTGATTTTTTTTGTTTATTTAGAAATTTACAATCTGTATTACATATATACAATGAGTAAATAGGATGTTGAATAATGAAACTGTACCTCCCCACATATGAAACTGTAACCTTCCCCACATAATTATATACAACCAACAAGTGTGAGTAACAAGTTACAGAAACATTACGTTGAAGTGAACTCTCTACACGAACTTGGTGAATTTGCTCTGACGATGGATGAAAATCCCAAAACCGGCCAGCAAGAAAATAAATATGCATGCTACGACGGATAAAATGCCAAATGAAACTGTAGGCTGTGAGAAGGTAGGAGGAGAGAAACTACCCAGCGGTAGCACTCTCTATGGGATACCAGTAGTACTGATCAGTCCCAAAGGAAATCTCGGAGCCATTGGCGATTCAAACGGCGAGATGGATTGTCAGGGATGGTAGTGGAGGCTAGAGATTGTACAAAAGGATTAGAGCAAAAAGAGAGAGTAGTATGCAGTTTATGATATTTCGTCTTGGCAAGTTGTTGTACGAAAGGGACGTTGAGGTCATTATGGAGCGTAAGGTTTTGACACGTAGAAAGGAGCATCAACTATCTGTCGAAGTAGCTTAGATTGGAATGTCTGAATGGTACGTAAGTTTGTAGGTTTAGCTGAACCCCACAATTCAAGTCCGTAAGTCCAAATTGGTTTGATTATAGAAATATATATCAGTCTTTTGAGTTCTGTAGGTAATTTGGATCGTCTTCCGATAAGTCTGTAAAGAAGTTTGGCCCTTTTAGTCAGTGCTTGTCTTTTAAGTCTTGTGTGCGGGTTCCACGTGAGTCTTTTGTCAATGAAGAGCCCAAGGTAGCGCACCAGATCTGTTACAGGGAGAGGACTGTGACTGCAGAAGACTGGAGGACAGGAACCCCGTCGGAGAGTAAATGTGGCATGTTGGCATTTTCGTGGGTTCAATTTAATTCGCCACTTTTTTGCCCATGGTTCTATTGTATTTAAATGTGTCTGTAAATTGTTTGAAGCTGATGTGATGTCTGCACTTGTTGCGAGTAGACTTACAATTATAATTTTTAATTAAGAATTACATTTTTAATTTTTCTTGGAACAGCGCCCCGCACGTCATTACTGTTAAATGAAATGCAAGAAAACCTTATTATCAAAATATTTACAGTTAATACAGATAATCCCTTTTTAAATGCAATTATTTCCTATGTTTACATTATTTCAAAATTAAAAATATACAAATCTACACTGACTAACATCTAATAGTTTAAAAAGATCTAAAAAGTTGGCAAAGATTAGTAATGACGTCAGAGTGCAGACAAATATACATTGACTAGTAGAGCAGAAGTGGACAAAACACACTACACAACTTGAATAATCTATTTATTTATTTTTCTATTCAAGATATACATTGGCAAACTTAGTTAAGTTGAATGTCCTCTTTCATTTTATTTGATTACACATATTCATTGAATATCAATTATAAGAATTATGCGAACAACTGTTACGATGACAATTACTTTTGTATAATTATTTAATTCTCTGAAAGAAATATAAATTATTGAAGCATTTTTAATAAAGCAATTTCTTAATAAAGCATTTTTAATAAAGTAATTTTTAGATTCCAAAATAATAACATAAAGACAGGGAAGGGAATAGCTAAGTGGTTAGCGTACTGGACTCCCACTTGGAGGACCAGGGTTCGAGTCCAGCTGTGCTACCCTTAGATTTTTTTCTTCCTACGAGCCTCTACAGCTGGATAGCCCGTGTTGTCTGTAACCAGAGAACATTGTCCGGAGGCCGGCAGTGCACTGAGAAGGCTCCGAATGCCAATGACCACCATAGATGTTGACGCGCCTTAAATTAAAAATAAATAAATAAAATAACATAAAGATATCTCAGCATACCTGCTTTGAAATGATCACATGAAATGTTCTCTGATAGCATTATTTCAAGTTCCAGGTAGTAAATTAAACAGAGACTTTTCACAACATATTTGCATACTGTCACCCACATTTGCATATGGGCAGTCACAAAGCAGTCTGAGATTTTCCATTGCTACTAAAATCAATAGTACAATCTGAGACCAATTTTAATGGAATAACTGTCACATACATCAGCTTTTGTAGGAAAGAAAGATTTTTTTAATAAAAACTTCCGTTTACTTAATAACAAAAATCTGGTGTGAAACACTCACACAACTTTCTCTTACTCCTGTTCTCAAAATTATAATTGTCAAATGATATAGTTTGTATACCAAATTTAATGAAATTCGTCAAAAACTGACAAAACTTTTCAGTAAATACGCACTTCCGGTTTACTAATTTTCTTAAAACTTGGAATTTTGGCCATCTATTTATTTCTAATTACTTTTGTTTGGTAATAGAATTGTATAATCAACTATGATACCACTTTAGAGGAAGCTGTAAACCCACCCCTCCACTAACAGTACCATTAAATGAATTTTCCCAGAGAAATGTCTTGAATAAAAGATGTAGATCTTTGCATTTTTAGTTTATGTAAGAAGTTTCAAGAATATCGGCCTTGAAAGTTGTAGCTCTTTATATGTGTAGTTGATATACCAAGTTTAAAGAAAATCGTCGGAACCATTTTTGAGAAAAACGTAAAAAAAAAACAATTAGTAAAGTGGTACTTCCGATTGAGGAATTGTGACAGATAACGCACCGTCAGATCCCATGGTGATACCTAAACTTAATATCAAGTTTCAACTTTCTTCGGTTTTTCGTTTTTGAGCTATGCTGTTCACATACACACACACCCACACACACACACACACACACATAGACGGACACACACCCGGACACACACACAGACCATTTGCTAAAAACCACTTTTTTGGACTCAGGGGACCTCAAAAAGGATATTTCCGTGAAAGCTCGATATCGAAAATATGACACGATTACAATACTTCCTCTGGAGTAAGAGAAAGTAAAAAAATAAAAAACTTTTACTTGAACTGGATTTCTGAGAATCCTGATTTTATGGGTTAATTGTGGAAGAATTTTTGTGTTGTTTATTGTAAGTTTGAACTTCCCTCTAAAGTGTTATCTAAATAAATTTTGCCGTTCTATAACAGACTAAAATATTTGTGGACATTAAATTTGTGTTGTAAAAATGCATCACGTAAACAATTACACCAATCCAGTCTATTTAAAGGATTTGATCGAACTATTTTCAGTAATTTCCCTTTAGATTTTGATTCAAGTGTTGAGAATGGCCAAACATTCATGAAGAGTTAAATTCTAAAAATAAAATAAATAAATAAATAGAAATAAGTAACAGATGTAAGGACAGAATCGATTTCATTGATGTAGATGAAAGACTTGTTTTTAAGAACTTCATTAAATTATACTGGTTAAGGAAGTGAAAGTTTACAAATTAAAATCAATTATAATGTGTCATCATTAATCACCACTTTTATCTTCATAATGAAGAGTTTATATATATATATCTTTATATAAAGAAAATAAAAATGACGAAGATATGATTAGTAATATAACTTTAATAGGGATAATGTCTGTCTGTCAGTCTGGCTGTCTAAGTTATTCTACAGGAAAGAGGCTACTCTATTGAAGCGTACCTACTCCATCCATAGTGGAACTATATATAAATATATACACAACGTTATGGCCGGTTAATGTCGTCTTACTTCATACACATCACAACTCAATTACTATTATACATATATATTGTATATCAATAATACCATTACTAGCACACTAGTAGACACTAGTGGATACTAGTAGACTGTAATAATGTACGTATATTCAAGACTGTATTGTAAACATATAGAGGGCGACAACCTAGCATCCAGCTGTTGTAAACAGGAACTCATTCTCTCTCCCTTCACATAACCTACAAAACGGAATTCTTTGCTACGCTAGTTAGAATACTTCTGTTTTTTACTTTCTCTTACTCCTAATAAGGAGGAAGTATTGTAATCGTGTCAAATTTTCGATATCGAGTTTTCACCGGAAATATCCGTTTTGAAGTCCCCTGAGTACAAAAAAGTGGTGTTTAGCAAATGGTCTGTGTGTGTGTGTGTGTGTATGTGAACAGCATAGCTCAAAAACAAAAAACCGTAGAAAGTTGAAACTTGATATTCCGTTTAGGTAACACCATGGCATCTGACAGTGGGTCATCTGTCAAAATCCTCAACCGGAAGTACCACTTTACTAGTTGGATTTTTTACTTTTTTGCGTTTTTCTCAAGAATAGATCAGACGATTTTCTTCCAACTTAGTATATCAACTACACATACAGAGCTACAACTTTTATATGAAATGTTTCTCTGGAGAGAATCCATTTAGGGCAGTTATGGGGGAAGGGTGGGGTTAGGTTTTCATCTAAAGTGCTATTTCAGTTTATTAAACAATTCTATCATCTAAATAATATGATTAAAATTGAATATGTTGTTGAAATCCGATTTTGAAAAAAATCGGATGACCGGTAGTGCCTTACCACTTTACTAAATGATTTTTTCACTTTTTCGCGATTTTCTCAAAAATGTCTCCGTCGATTTTCTTGAAACTTCTAATATAAACAAAACATACAAAGATCTACAACTTTTGTTTAAAACATTATTCTGGGAAAATTCATTTAAGGGCACTTTTGGAGGAGGAGGTTGGGGTATACAAAGATCTACAACTTTTGTTTAAAACATTATTCTGGGAAAATTCATTTAAGGGAACTTTTGGAGGAGGAGGGTGGGGTTATGTTTTTCTCTACAGTGATATCATAGTCGATTAGTATACAATTCTATCATTCAAACAAAATTAATTAGAAACAAGTAGATGTCCAAAATTCCAAATTTCAAGAAAATTAGTAAACAGGAATTGCGCTTTTACTGGATAGTTTTTTCAGTTTTCGACGAATTTCATTGAATTTGTCAATTATAATTTTGAGAACTGGAGTAAGAGAAAGTTGAGTGAGTGTTTCAAACCAGATTTTTTTTTTCGCCAATAACAATATGGAGAGAAAAAAAACCTTTTAAAATAATATGTCTGTTGTAAAATTCCGCTTTATTTTACTAAAGTACTCAACGATAGATAAGGCTTAGCTTACGCAAAACTTGCGACTGAAAAATGTGTTCTTTAAAGTAAATAGTAAAGTAAGGTAATGCCAATGTTTTCAGGCGGGCTTAACGTCCAACTACCCAATTAGGTGTCTTGGACGGGGGCGGAATCACCTACTTTACTATTAACATTTTTTAAACAAATATAAAATTTAGCAGTTATACGCTGGACTCGAACTGGGGTCCTCCCACTTACAAGTCCGTGCTCACCAACACCCGCCCCGTGATCTTTAGGTGTCCAACGGATTATTTACATCAGTGTTGGTCATAGCTATGGATGTTATTATTTTCAATCGTATTTTATAGACATTATTTTTCCATTAAAAAAAAAAAGTAACAGGCATCAGAACTATATTCTGATTATTCGATTTCACTTAAATCCAGAAATTTCGACTAAAAAGGCAACAAAATACCCCTAAACTTTGAATTAAAACTATGAACCTCGCTTAAATAAGAAAAAAACAGATATATTAAAAAAAAAATTTAATAAAAAAAATCATTAAAAATCAATTCAGTTAAAGCTGACCACAGAAATTATGAATGCAGAGGTCACACACAAAATGGCCTTTAAATCTTTCTTTAAACAAAATAGCATATTTGTATTAATAAATTGTAATAATATATCAGCCAACTCATCGTCTGCCTAGGCATACATGCATAGGTCTGCATGTTTGCCTACATATTATTGTTCTATATTGCCATTTAGCAAACAACATTCTCACAAATTGGATTGTACTAGGAAATTGAATGTGTCACCAAAACCCAAGTGTGGCTTTTGGTGGATGGTTATATACATATAGGAGAGCATACATTAATAGTCATGCGCAATAGATTATTACATTGACCTATATTGTAGATGCATTTATATCTCTATATTTCTACCAAGAGATTAATTTTTCCAAATGATGATAAGATTTTAAAAACCTCTGAATCAATACGTAATATTTTTTTACTTGTTAACTGATTTCATATAACTAGGTTATTAATTAGAAGATAATTTACATCACGGTTTTATTGTCTTATTTTCTCATAATGCTGAGTAAAACTGAGTAAAGTATTTTACTGCAATCGGTCAAATTTTTCGTCAGAAAATAATTTACATCTCCAAAATGAAATTTCGTCAGAAAATAATTTAGTTTCCCTATAATTCCCCCCCCCCCAATGCGACATAACATTTAATTTGGCAAATGATCTTCAGTGAACAGAATATCTCACAAACAACAATAGCGAGAAGCTCAAACTTTATTTTCTGTCTCATAGTACAGTGAATAGAAGTTCTAACTTCTACAGCAACCAAAGAGAGATCAGCAACGAAAGAGAGTAAAGAGAAGAGAAACGAAGCCAACCACTCTCTCGGACTGGAGTGGGAGAAACTGTATAAATACAGCGATAGACAGTTCGATAAAGTTCAATATAGTGAACTATAATTCATCATCTCGCCAGTCACTTCGTGTCATTTTCATACCACTCTACTACCTTAACCATTCTCTATTGTAAAGTTCAGGCAGACTTATTCTCATTATTATTATTATAATACATAGTGAACCAGTGTTAACCCAGTCTTCTCATTTCATCAACTAGACCCAAATTCTCTCCACCTAACACATCCATTATCAACTCGAAAAATTATTCGTTAAACGGGATTACTATTTTATGGAGTGTTACTTTTTTTTACAGTTTTTGCATTTTTCTCTAAAACAACTCCCAAAGATGTTCTTTAAACCCTAACTAATTATATTAATGTAGAAGTAGCAGGTGAATGAATGGTGAATGGTAATTAAAAATGAGTGAATGAAAAACTGACACTAAATTCACAATTTCAACATTCTACTGAAAAAGAAGAAATGAATGATCGAGCGTTGAGTGATGATTTTGATAGCGTGATAAATGAAAAATGGTAGAATTTGGCTATTGAGAGCTGTTCGAAAATTGATGTGACCCTGTAGAACCCATGCTTGACCTAAAGGCGATGAGCTAATGTGGCCAGCAGCTTGGTGAATCTTTCAAGGTTGAAGTTGATGCAGTGAGTGATCTTTAATCATTGAAGTTTATCTGGTGACTGATGATTAAGCCTACAGAAGGTAGGTTATCATTAAATTTCTAGTACCCTAGAGGCAGTTTCTGGAGATGAAAGATTGGCTGTCGAAGATAACAAAAGCCTATTCGCCAGTACTTTTACTGACCGGAACAGAAAGCATAATGAGTAATAGACTTGCGCTTGGAAGCTCAGTGACAGCGCCTTGATCAGGTCGTTAAAAGAACTACTGAGTCCAGCATTTGTGTGCAAATTTGCTGTCGATAGGTTCCATAGGCGTAGCAAGGTTTTTTTTATAAAGTGGGATAAGAAAAAGTATTTTATTGCGATAATGTCAAATTTGCATAAATTAAAACATAATGTGAGGTCTCCTGAGTACGAAAAAAAGAAGTTTTTTGGCGAATGTAATCGAGTTAACGGAACGACAAAAAAACAAACAAAAATTGCAAGTAGTTCATGTTTGATATTCTGTCACGTACTTTCCGCAAGAGAGTTCCGCAAGAACTTATCATCAAATCTAGCCACTGACGTGCTTCTTTAATGAAGGTTTTTTGTTTTTTGTTTTGTTTTAACGTCTGCATTTCTATTGAAAACCATACTAAAGATTTTTTTTAAACCACAACTAAATTCAATCAAAGCAATTTATTTATTTCACCAGATGTATACGAAATATATCCTTCAGAAGGAGATGGCCATAATATAACATATTGAATAGAGTAAATACTATAATAATTGTAAATACAAATAAAAGTACTATCAGGAATGCAAACAATATAATCTTCCGGTTAAGAATACAAAAAAATCTGGTGTGAAACACTCACACAACTTTCTCTTACTCCAGTTCTCAAAATTATAACTGACAACTTTTATAGTTTGTGTACCAAATTTAATGAAATTCGTCGAAAACTGAAAAAACTGTTCCGTAAAAGCGCACTTCCGGTTTACAAATTTTCTTGAAACTCGGAATTTTGGCCATCTATTTATTTCTAATTAAGTTTGTTTGGCTGATAGAATTGTATAATCAATTATGATAGCAGTTTAGGGAAAAACATAACTCTTCCCCTCCCCTTAAAGTGCCCTTAAATGAATTTTCCCAGAGAATTGTTTTAAATAAAAGTTGTACATCGTTGTATGTGTAGTTTTTACAAGGTAGTTTCAAGAAAATCGTTGGAGCCATTTTTGAGAAAATCGCAAAACAATGAAAAAATTATTTAGTAATGTGGTAAAGTAAATGCATTTTTTTCAAAATTCGGAATTTCAAAAACATATTTAATTCTAATTAACATTATTTAGATGACAGAATCGTCTAATAAATTGAAATAACACTTTAGATGAAAACTTAACCCCTCCCCTCCCCCAAGAGTGCCTTAAATGGATTATCCCGGAGAAATGTTTCAAATAAAAGTTGTAGCTCTTTGTATGTGTAGTTGATATACCAAGTTTAAAGAAAATCGTCGGAGCCATTTTTGAGAAAATTGGAAAAGTATATTGGAAAGTAACTTAGTAAAGTGGTACTTCCGGTTGAGGAATTTTGACAGATAACGTACTCACAGATCCCATAGTTGTACCTAAACGGAATCTCAAGTTTCAACTTTCTACGGTTTTTCGTTTTTGAGCTATGCTGTTCACAACATACATACATACACACACACTCGGACCATTTGCTAAAAACCACTTTTTTGGACTCAGGGGACCTCAAAACGGATATTTTTGGAGAAAACTCGATATCGAAAATTTGACACGATTACAAAAAATAGACATGATTTCTTCTTATAGAGAAAAAAATAAAAAATATATAAAAAAATTAAATAAAATTAAATAGAGGAAACATACTAAGACAAAAAAGTGTAAACTACAAGATACAAATAAGAAATAATAATACACCAGAATAAAGTAAAAAATCATGGTCAAGATAATTTATAGACAAATAAAAATATTATTGCTCTAATGAGAAGCTACGCAACTTCAAAGCTTTGATAATAAAGTTGTAAATATTGTAAATTTGAAGTAAAGAGAAATGTATTGTCCAAAGAGATATCTGTATAATTTGATAAATATTTGACTCTATATGCCTAAAAGTAAGGATACTTATGCATGAGAGATTCTTCGCTATTTTTACACAATTTACAGTTTTCTGGCAGTTCTACATTATAGTTTATTTTTCTGCTAGAAAAAGTACATTTTTTGACGGAGCTAATTCTAAGTTGACTGATTATTCTAACAACTTCCAAAGGAATATCACAAAACAAGTATGAACTGTGCACATCTCTGTGCATAAAGCTCTTACATAGCGTGCTTTATGTAGAATTGATCACTCTCTCTCCAAATCTATATTAAAGTGTTAACGTCATTTCAAGTTTTGTTGAGATTTGTAGAGGCACTGCCAAAGTAGTCAAATTCAGATAATTGTTAATATCTGTTGGTGAAAATATGAAAAATAAAAAAACCAAATGAAGTAATTACGAGCACAAAGATAGTATATTTAATTTGTAGATTTGATATGTGTTGCTTTCTTAATAGTGTGTGCATACGAAACAATATACAATAGGTTTTACTTACAGAGTACCCTGGAGATATATAATTACATAGACAATATTGTGAATTATACAAAAAAAAAATTGATATGATAAGATGAACGTTAAATTCACAAATTCACTATATTAAATTTTAATCTACAGCACAATTAAACGTTAAGTAAAAACCCCAAATTTGAGAAAAATCTGTTAAATAATTATATTTTGCTGTTTTAATAATTATATTACTGCAGATGGATAAAGCCGTGTGAATGTTCCAGATCAGTATAATTTTCCTAAGAAAATATTAATAACATTTGTTCTTTGTTCATAACAAAATTATATGAATTTATGTTTTGGAATAGTTTCTAAATAGTGACACTTAATGGAACGACTATACTGTTTCCACTCCACCAGGAAATAGAGTAAATAGTTATCAAGCCTCACCAGGGCTGGAGCACTCCATGAGTACCAAAACGTGGTTAAGTGCACAAGCTGATGAAAATCATTGTTGCTTCTTATCCTCTATGAGTAGAAGTCTTCTTGAAAAATATGTCGAATGACTCTTTGAAATATAACAACAACAAAAATTATACTTTTATACAGAAGTAACAATTATTTGTTTTCTTCAAATGCGTGTTAATATTAAAATAATAACGGTAACAAGCAAATAACTTGTAATTTTGTTTGCTTTAATTTGTTTATTCTTCTTGATTACAAACATTTCAATCTTTTAATTAGAAAAATATCTGTTTCTTGTAGAGATATAAATTATTGGCTAAAATTATACATCACATCTCTCTCTTTCTCAATTTCACTCTAAACAATTTACAACTAAGGGATTAAGTTTTATTTTAATTATGGTAACATTTTAAGTTTCTTTTTTCCCGCTCTATTGATTCATAGTATTGATTACTCTTTATTGATCCATTCTATTGGTATTGTACTGTTTAATTTAGTAAAGTGAGGCTGTTATTACAATAATGAGAAAAAAACCAACCCATTATTATCTTTAATATTTCGTGAGAGAACAGCGAATAAAAACAGAACACTACCTTGTTTTCAAAAATTTAAAGAGATGAGAGTCTTGAATAAGATGATAGTCCCGAACCTCCGAGATACTGGTGTCGGCCAAGTGTGATTCTGTAACGGTAACTATCGATAAATACTGTAGATTTCGCAGAACATCTATGGCTGGAACAGTCAACAGTTTAACGGCATAAAAAAAAAAAACAATAAAGAGAATTTGAGGGGGGTAATGTTAATAACAAAAAGCATTGCTTAATCAGGAAATCTCAAAGATTTATTTTCTTGTGAAAAGCAAGTATCGTAAATTTGGCAAGATCACAATAATTGCTTTCTCGCAAATCAGTAAGTGAAAGAAAAAAGATTATCCAAGGAATAGTGCACTATAATAATTTCTTAGATGGCGCAGAAAGATTGTCAAGGAATAGTGCACTATGATAATTTCTTGGATGGCGCAGAAAATTGCCCAAGGAATAGTGCACTATGATAATTTCTTAGATGGCGCAGAAAATTGCCCAAGGAATAGTGCACTATAATAATTTCTTAGATGGCGCAGAAAATTGCCCAAGGAATAGTGCACTATAATAATTTCTTAGATGGCGCAGAAAATTGCCCAAGGAATAGTGCACTATAATAATTTCTTAGATGGCGCAGAAAATTGCCCAAGGAATAGTGTACTATAATAATTTCTTAGATGGCGCAGAAAGATTGCCCAAGGAATAGTGCACTATGATAATTTCTTAGATGGCGCAGAAAATTGCCCAAGGAATAGTGTACTATAATAATTTCTTAGATGGCGCAGAAAATTGCCCAAGGAATAGTGTACTATAATAATTTCTTAGATGGCACACAAAGATTGCCCAAGCAATAGTGTACTATAATAATTTCTTGGATGGCTTAGTTAGCAAAGAAATGATAAAATACGAGCTGAATGATCATACGATAGTATAGATAAATAAATATGTTGCTGAACAATTAATCTATATAAGCAAGTTTGTTTGGTAATTACGCATTCCATTTTATATTTCATAATTCACACACACCATCCATGCACGCATGTATACTTAAATATAGAAGCAGGCTATTACGAAAAATATCTCTGATATCCAGTAGCTGATATAGTATGGTTACCAAAAAAGGATTGGAGTGAGTTCCTGTATACGGAAACGAAAAGGAAAGCTCCGTATAAGTAGTAAAGTTGGGATAAACACAGAAATGAAGAAAAGAGTTTTTCATAAGAGGAGGATTGTTTGGTTAGGAAC
This sequence comes from Triatoma infestans, assembly GCA_011037195.1. NCBI lineage: Eukaryota > Metazoa > Arthropoda > Insecta > Hemiptera > Reduviidae > Triatoma > Triatoma infestans. Next base: position 90,805 of record JAAEAF010001587.1, on the reverse strand, counting down.
AAGTGGATATGTATCAGAAGATGTCTGCATCAGAAACTTCTTTATAGAAGTTAAGTGAAATAAATTTCCATGTGTTATGTCAGTAGGCAATTTATTACATTGGAAATAACTCATTAACGTATTTATGGCTTCTTGATAACATACTTCTAATTTGCCATAAACATTTATATTGGTCACAGGTTCAATATTGTTTATAATAAAGGACGTAAAACTTTTATGTCAAGCGACAAAGTTCGAATGTTTACATAAACAAATAGATTACAGAACGATATCCAGGGGGAAAATACACAAACAAGAAAGACTATTGGTTTTATTCTAAATGCTAATCTGCCACAAGATTGTTATTGAGGTCTGTCCGTTCAATATAAATATAACATGAAAATGAATAAAATATGTAAATTATATTTTTTGTCGCTGATAATATGACTCTCCAAAAACCACTAAATTCTTACCGCAATAAGAGAATGTAAAAAAATCATTTCGAAAAATTTAAAATCATAAATATCTTTTTTGGTCACACTTAATCATTAAAATTCACATTAAAACTTATATATTAGAAATTCTCTACAATATTTCATCGAACCTAAAAAAAAGATGAAAATTATACTCAAAGAAGGGCGAGCGGGCAGGGTGGCACTACGAGCGGAATACTAACAATTCAACATATTTAACATTTTTCTCTCATAGCTAAAAACCAGCAGGAAGAAAATACGCTAGGTTCGGTATGCAGTCGACTGCCCTGCACGTAACCGGGCCGGGCACAATTAAGGCTTAATTGAATTTCCTTGGTTAGGTAGCAGTGTACGTTGAAGTGATATTGGGAAGCTTACAAAGTGGAAGCTTGCCGCCATGTATTCACCATACACATACACACACACACACACACACACACACACACACACACACACACACACAAAACTGTTTTCTATGAAGAAGGTTTGCCGTTGTCGCTACCTCAGGGTGGTTGAACAAATTAAATCCTAAAGAAGGGCCAGTCTCCCTTCCTCTCTAAAAGGGGATTTTGTTACGAGAAAGGAAGATTACTTAGAGTGCCATTGCTTAAAGGCATATATTATACATGGGGATATGTTACAAAAGGGTAGATTTAAATGATGGAATTTATTATTTTAAAAGTGGTAATTAATGTGAGAATTTATTTATTATTTAATATGTGGATGGGTCCGCAATGATGGGTAACATCTGGGTATTTTATCTGTCGTGCATATTTATACTGTTCTTGACCGGTTTCGGATTTTAATATATCGTAGAGCAAATTCGCCAAGTTCGTGTAGAGAGTTCAATTCAACGTAATATTTCTGTTACACTCACATTTGTTGGTTGTATGTATGTGGAGAGGTTATAAGTTTATGTTACTATGTGTGTGTGTGTGTGTGTGTTTGTCTTTGTCATTAAACACACACACATAGTAACATAACCTTATAACCTGCCGCACATATATACAACCAACAAGTGTGAGGGTAACAGAAAAATTACATTGAAGTGAACTCTCTACACGAACATGGTAAATTTGCTCTGGTAATGGATGGAAATCCGAAACCGCTCAGGAACAATATAAATATGCATGCTACGACGGATAAAATACCAGATTTATTTATTAGTTAAATATGCAGTAACTCGTACGAGGATAGCTAAATAGTTTGGCCTATGTGTAAATTATTATTTTATATTAATACATTAGAGAACATTTAAAGACAAACGCAATTGTTTTATGGTAATTTAATCCACAGTCATACATATATATCCGTTAAATTTATTCCTAAGGCAAACTGAAGAAGAATCAAACAGAAACAATTATACTCCTGGACTCTACCATTTTGACAGTTCCTAATGAAGGAAAAGCCGTTCGAAATGTCAAACATTGAACTTTTCTGAAAATTAAGGCAAATTTTCTTCATTGGCCCCTGCCAAACTATCGTTGTATTTTAATTTTAACTAATTTAATTTCAATTTTTTCTATTCAAAATTCAAGATTAAATGGGAGAAATTAATTACAGCAGCTCTATCGTTTTGGAACACCCTGGTGTTAAATATATCAATTCGGGATTTATTATAAGATAACAGTTTACATGATCAAGAGTTAAATGAAAATGTATGAAAATACTTTTCCCACATATTTTATGAATACTGTGCAGCTAAATTTCTTTTTATTCAAATTTTTTGCTATCATAGTTGAGATAGAACAATACATTTTACTGAAATGACAATTTAAAAGAAGGCTAAAAAACATTGTTATACCTCAATCTTAAATTCCATTTTCAAATAAAATTGATAGATTTTCTACAAGAAACATCTTAAATTCTTAAAATCATCTCAAAGTCTTCTTAAATTGAAAAAAAGGTGAAAAAAATTGATGACGCAGTACATTTTTTCTTTTTTTTTTGTAAAAAAATTCTTTATTGCCCGACTTTTTGGAGATGTATTCTGCCCGGTCACTTCAGCGATAATCGTAAATTATTATAAAATGTAACGGACAAACATGAAACATTAATGTCCGTAAACATAATGATATTTTAGATAGATATGCACAGTTTGGTAGGGATGATGTTTTCAACATTTAATCCGGATTGCATAACCTTGCCGGAAACATCATTCCAAATATTATTTAGATTTGTTGAGTATTATTGGCCCTGTCTTCAATATATTGGAGTACTATATAAACTACCTTGAACTTAAACACACCTTGATATATGTATCTATCTATATTAAAATTTAAAAATGAAATTGTCAATTTTTTTAATTCTATTTAGTGCATTAAGAGAAAATCGTGCTAGTGTTTATTTTACGTCGGATTTGTTCAAGTTAAATAATTATTAATGATTTTTAATTACCAATGTTCATTATTAACAGTTAGGTGCATATTAAAACAGAATTATGAAAACATCAACATCATTCATTTTATATGAGACAGTTGTATTAATCTTCTTTTTACTTTTCTTTTCTTTACATGGAGATGAAATGGGAGAAGAAAGAGATTGGTGAAGAACGGTTACCAAAAGAGAAGAAAAAAAATGAAGATGTTACTTAGATGGAATGAAGTAGAACTTCTACCAACTGAATATGATGACAGAAGGCAATTTCCGCATTAAGAAGTAGCAACAAGAGACCAGAGCTGAGATTAGCTATTCTCTTCTTACACAGCCTGTATATAGAGTATAAATGAGAGGACAGAAAAGTTTATATAACTGACTCTCTTGCAAGACTTACAAAAGTTGTTTGCCCAGTAATTTAGGTAAACAATGTCTTAAACTTGAGAAAATGTACTAAACAATTTAAAAGAAACAAGAAAAAAAAAACCTTGATGATGAGACTTTTGGACAAAAGTTGAAAGTGTTTTACAAAACTAAAATCCTTTGAAATTTTATATCTAAGAGATATCTTATATATAAGAAACTTGTGGAGGCCACTTTCCAATCGAATTAGATCTTTTTTCAACCATATTGATTTTTACTTTCTCTTACTCCTAGCAACAGCAAGTGTTGTAATCGTATCAAATTTTCGACATCGAGTTCTCACCGGAAATATCCGTTTTGAGGTCCCCTGAGTCCAAAAAAGTGGTTTTTAGCAAATGGTGTGTGTGCGTGTGTGTGTGTGTGTGTGTGAACAGCATAGCTCAAAAACGAAAAACCCTAGAAAGCTGAAACTTGATATTCCGTTTAGATAACACCATGGCATCTGACAGTTGGTCATCTTTCAAAATTCCTCAACCGGAAGTACCACGTTACTTGTTTGTGTTTTTCTTAAAAATGGCTCCGACGATTTTCTTTAAACTTGCTATATGAACTAGACATACAAAGAGCTGCAACTATTATTTGAAATGTTTCTCAGGGAAAATTCATTTAAGTGCAGTTATGGCGGCGGGGGTGGGGCTAGGTTTTCATCTAAAGTGCTATTTCAGTTTATCAAACAATTCTATCATCTTAATAACATTGATTAGAATTGAATATGTTGTTGAAGTTTTGAGTTTTAAGAAAATCGGATAACCGGAAGTGCGTTTACTTTACCACTTTACTAAATGATTTTTTCACTTTTTCACGATTTGGTCAAAATGTCTCCGTCGATTTTCTTGAAACTTCTAATATAAACTAAACATACAAAGATCTCCCACTTTTATTTAAAACATTTTTCTGGGAAAATTCATTTAAGAGCACTTTTGGAGGAGGGATGGGGTTATGTTTTTCTCTAAAGTACTATCATAGTTGATTATACAATTCTATCATCCAAACAAAATTAATTAGAAATAAATAGATGGCTAAAATTCCAAGTTTCAAGAAAATTAGTAAACCGGAAGTGCGCTTTTACTGGACAGTATTTTTTCAGTTTTCGACGAATTTCAATAAATTTGGTAAACAAACTACAAAATTTGTCAATTATAATTTTGGGAACTGGAGTAAGAGAAAGCTGTGTGACTGTTTCACACCAGATTTTTTTTTGTTTTGTTTTTCTATCAATGAAATCTTTTTCGTGTTATTGCATTTGATCAAGTCAAATTTTATTTGATTGAAAAAAAAAATCAATTCGCTTCTCAAAATGGGAAACGCCAACACGGACTTTCCCGTATGCAATTTAAATAGTTATTACAGACAAATTTACTGCAACCATAAATTTTTTTTTCTAATTTATAACTCGTTTCAATGTTAGAGAGACAGCTGAATGAATCAAAACTAAAAACGACAGTTGAACGATGCGTGACGGTTTACTCGGGAATATGTCTCCAATACAAGTAACAGATCTACAAGTGTACTGCTTGTATACCAGTTCAAGAAAACTCATTGGCATCGAGAAAATCGAAATTACAAAAAAATGACTTGGACAACACAAACTAGACATTGTTTAACCAAAAAAAAATTGACAGCACTGCTCTCACTAAACATGCTCTGACTTTCAATCATTCCATCGATTTCAATCCCATTTTTAACCACTTACCCCACTTCTATCCGAATCCTTACAAATTCACCTCTATCCGAATTCTATCAATTTTAAAAAAAGACAAAAAATCCTTAACTTCAACTTATAATAATATTTTTCTAACCCACGAAAAAAAGATACTCGCTAGTAAATTTGTTCTTCCAAATTTGAAATTGCCGGGCCCAACTACAAACATTTTTCATATCCCTCCCACCTTTTAACAGTTACTTTAAATTAAAACGCCATCTATTTATTTCTAATTAAGTTTGTTTGGATGATAGAATTGTATCATCAACTATGATGGCAGTTTAGGGAAAAACATAACCATACCCCTCCCCTAAAAGTGCCCTTAAATAAATTTTCCCAGAGAAATGTTTCAAATAAAAGTTGTAGATCTATACATGTTTATTTTATATACCAAGTTTCAAGAAAATCGTCGAAGCCATTTTTGAGAAAATTGCGAAAAAGTGAAAAATCATTTAGTAAAGTGGTAAAGTAAACGCACTTCCGATTATCCGATTTTTTCAAACTCGGAATTTCAACAACATATTTAATTCTAATCAACATTATTGAGATGACAGAATTATCTAATAAACTGAAATAGCACTTTAGATGAAAACCTAACCCCACCCCTCCCCCCAAAAGTGCCCTTAAATGCATTTTTCTGGAGAAATGTTTTAAATAAAAGTTGTAGCTCTTTGTGTGTGTGTTTGATGTACTAAGTTTAAAGAAAATCGTCGGAGCCATTTTTGAGAAAATCGCAAAAAAGTAAAAAATCCAACTAGTAAAGTGGTACTTCTGGTTAAGGAATGTTGACAGATAACGTACAGTCAGATCACAATGCGACCCCTAAACGGAATATCAAGTTTCAACTTTCTACGATTTTTCGTTTTTGAGCTATGCTGTTCACAACATGCACACATACACACACACACACACACACACACACACACACACACTCGGACCATTTGCTAAAAATCACTTTTTTGGACTCAGGGGACCTCAAAACGGATATTTCCGGTGAAAACTCGATATCGAAAATTTGACACGATTAGAATACTTCCTCTTACTAGGAGTAAGAGAAAGTAAAAATACTGTCTCTTCATTTCAATGTCAACGTTCTCAACGTTCACTCCTCTCTCTACCCTAAAGGTATCTTTATCTGTTTTATTTTCTCTTATTGTTAATATCATTTTTATTTCATTTACTGTCACTTCTGTTTTATAATTTCTTTCTGTTAATATTTCTTTAATTTAAATTTTTCTTTTTTTTTTTTTTTTTTTTATATAAATCTACGCAATTTTTCATAACTATTGTACTGTACAATAATGTATTTTCTCCAATAAATTTTACAGAGCTCCTGAAGAAAGGCACGAATGGTATCCGGAAACGTAGAGGAACAAAGTATTCTTTTTCTTTAAAAACTCCTGTGCCACTGCCGTACAAACATTGAAATAAATAAGATATTCATATGTACATTCGTACCGGTCCGGTATCCGATTTTCTTCAAACCTACAATTTCGGCAACACATTTAATCCTTATTAAATAGGTAGATAGATTCATAAATTATATAGAAACGGTAATTTAAATGAACCTAACGTCTCCACTCCATTCAAAATGATTAAAATGAAAGTTGTAGTTCTCTGTTTTCGTAGTTGAGACACTAAGATTAAAGAAAATCGTTCGAGCCGTTTTTTTTCGCGAAAATTGTAAAAAGTAAAAAAAGAAACCCATTCAGTAAAGCAGTACTTCCGGTTTTGACCAAAATCTGACGGTCAAGTCTTTTAGAGTAAACTTAAAACGAAATATTAAATTTGAACTTTCTTGGATTTTCAGTTTTTGAGTTATGCTGATCACACATCCACACACAGAACAATTTCTAAAAACCAATTTTTCAGGCTCAATGGACCTCAAAACATGTACTTCCGGTGAGAACTTGAAATCGAAAAAATTTGACATTACTTCCTCTTACCAGCAATATGAGAAAATAAAAAGTGCTGTCAATAAGATTAGTTTGTTCTTATTTACGGAAACTACTTCAAATAATAGTTGCTGGTTAATTTGAAATAATTGCAATAGATTGTGCAATAGTTATAACATATCTATAGTGTGAGTATATAATGGGGTAGCTGAGGAGAGAAATTAGGTTTGATTAAATGAACGAGATATGCTGACGCTAATATAATGTTTACACTAACTGCACTGGACTTTATAATGAAAATGATAGAATGAATGGTGAGAGTAGAGATATGACACTATGCGACGATGGGTGTACAGTTGTATGGTTGTATATGATAGATTCCTTTAGATTGATTCCCACTGGCTTATATACACAGGTTCTCCCACTCTAGCCTGTCTAAGTCAGAGAGTAGTCTCTGTTTACCAGAGAGGGCCTCTCTTCTCTCTGTTGTGGTTGCATTCTCTTTGCTATGGATGGGTGCTATTACAGAGTGCTATAAAGGAAAAATCTGTCTAGCCTTCGATAATTGGAATTATATAAAAATAATGGACAACTTAATAGAATTGCAGGAAGCGTTAACAATATTGACGACTAACTCACTCCGAAAGGGACAAACAGTGAATGGTTGTAAAAAAACTTCCGAGTTTCCGGGGTTGAAACCGCGTCAGTGGTTTGCAAAAAACGAGACGTTTCGTCCATGTTGCAATGAGCCATTTCAGGGTCCTTACACCTTGAAAGCCAATAAGGCAATTTAAGTGTTCAATCCGGGAAACTCAAGTGTTTTTCATTAAAATGGCACCAGAAACCTAAATGATCGTATCAGTGTATGGTTGTTCTGCCTGTCAGACGTTACATTGGCTATACTGTATGATATTATTGATATAGTAAACATCTTAACACAATCAGAATTCTATTTAAATTTTTTCGCAAATTGGAATCACTTTTTTTGATATTCGCAAGCTTGGATTGTGAGCATCTTTTATTTATTCAAAGTATATTTTCCTGTTTTCAGGGAAGCATGAATGGTTCATCACTGTGATCAATATTAAAATCCAAAGCCATAGTTTTTGTAATGGTACCGCAAAGATAATGCAACCACAGCAGAGAGAAGAGAGGCTCTCTCTGGTTAACGAAGACTACTCTCTGACTTAGGCAGGCTAGAGTGGGAGAACCTGTGTATATAAGCCAGTGGGAATCTATCTAGAGGATATCTACCAGATTCAACCATACAACCGCATCGTGTCATATCTCTACTCCCACCTTTATTCTATCAGTTTCATTATAAAGTCCAGTGCGCTAGTGTAAACTTATAGCTACATTATAACAGTGTCTTCATATCTCGTTCATTCAATCAAACCTAATTTCTCTCCTCAACAACTCCATTATAACAGTATTCATACATATGTGGCAAAAGTATTTTAATTTACTCCATAGTACTTTAACAACTCCATTATATTTTACTATTTTCCATCCTGAACCCGAGGATTGAAATGGATGAATTGAACTGATTGAATTCCTTGGGTTAAATTTGATGGTATTGTCAACTTTATTATTAAAACAGCAAAGATTATAAAGATTATTATTATTATGTGAAAGGATAAATACCGATAAGTTTATATATTTATTAAACTATCTAAAGTATCATTAAATAAGTGATTACTGATTTTTTATTACTTCAAATATATTTCTTTATATTAACACATTAAAACAATGCTAAAAAAAAAAGAACTAATTATAAGAATATTAAAGAACAATTAAAAAATAATAATATAGTAAAAAAATAATAAAAATTTGTCAATTAAGATTCTAAAACCGCTAGTTAATAGAAAAATATAATTTTTTTTTTTTTTATATTTAGAAAATATTACTTACCAAGTAAATATTTCTTAGTCAAAGTTATAATAACGAGACACAACTAACCTGCAACAATAAAGAAATATAATATAGTAAATTTAGGTAACATTAATAAACATTAAAATTGCTATTGTTTTAAATAAATAAATGAAATTAAAAAATGAAAGAAAAGAAATGAAATCATGCAGTTTGAAAAGTTTTCTTTTTTTTAAATAAAATATTCTGAATAACGAGAATAAGAAATTGAAAAACTTAAAAAAGTTTTCTAACTAAAAGCAAAAAAAAAGAAAAGAGAAATGTAGCAAACAAGCTTCCCTAATTATTAGTCCAAGGAACTTATAAATATACTACGCAAATTTTATTTAATAAGCTATTTATGATAAAAAAAGATGGATGTTTACTTTTTGAGTTTTGTTGGCAAGTTTTATATTATAAAAATAAGATAAGCATCATTATTTATGCAATATTTTTTAGTCATTCTAACTTGTGATAATAAATTGTTTGAATATATTCAAGAAATTTATTGTAATGGGATCTGTATCATTAAAATAATGTTGGATTAGAAAAAGCAAGATTTAAACATTAATTACTCCTTTCCTAGGCCAGACTAGGGAGACAGGATGCCAAAGATATAGAGGCTAGCTAGCTAGCCCTAAGGAGAAAAGTTATCGACGCCAGTCAGTCAACACGTGCTGCGTACTTTCTATTCTCAGCCAGTCTGTCTCTCTCTCTTAATTATTCTTTCGCTACCTTATTTCTCAAATATCATACTACCAGTCTTTGCAATTCTATATGTCTAATTAATTACAACAGTGTACAGTACATCTACAAATTTATTTCCTACTATCCTAAATTATCTCCAATTCTCTCCTTCTCATATCTACCATATTTATGTTTAGTTAAACCTATGTTGGAGATAAATTAATCAAAAAAAAATCAGTTGGTTGGATATAAATTCAATGATCGTCAGCGCACAATACTTCTATAAGGTCAGATAGAGGTGAATTGTATTACCAAATAATAATAATAATACCAAACAATATCCATACTTAATTCTTATCGGATTTCTAGCCACCGTCTGGTACAATTTAATTAAATAAATGGTCGGAGTGCTTGTGGAATTTGTAATTTTATGATTATTTCTAAGGTCTTATAATAAACAGGTGTATAGCATCTGAATTATTAGCACTATGGTAATTAAAGATATTTAAAAAAAAAAAAAAAATGCGTACGCTGAACGTTAAGACTATTACCGATCGACTTGATCGGACAAAGCTAACCCAATAAAGTTTTTTTACCTTTTTGAATTTAGACGGGCAACTGTTTAAGGCTGGCCATTTTGTGCGTTTCTGCTTTCTTCCAGAGTAATTATGTATTTATAAATAGTTTTATTATTTTTTTTTATATAGTGATAGACACTTTCCTGATAGGAACTATTAATAAAAGAAAAATTATAAAGAAGACCTTTTCCCACTGTAAATCAATTTAATTTATATGAATTACTTAGAAAGATATCAGCTTAAGTGCCTGAAAAATTGGAACTATGTCCAGCCACTCAATACTCCAAAAAAAAAAAGTAGGCTTTGGATTAAAAAAAAAAAGGCAAGTTCAGAAATGAGAATGTAAGGAAGAGAACTCAAGTGAATGATTAGGTAAAAGTGGCAATTGCATTTGTAACGAGACGGTTAATGAGGATAAAAGTGATAACCCTTTTAGGTGGAGAGAAAAGAAGAGCTGGACTCTCTAGAGATGGATAGAGGTGATAACAAAGATTCTTTGGGACACTGTGGTATAGAAGAGCGCAAAATAAAAACGGTTGGTGCAAACTAGAAGGAGTGGTCTTGCCCGAAGATGGGCCTAAAAGAAGAATAAATGTGTTCTATTTTTATTTACTTCTTTTAAACAATTTATTTTCAATTAAAATATATTGTCTATATATTTTAATCGAAAATAAATTGATATAGTTGCAATAGATAGCAACTTCATGTAATTTGTAAAAAGTGATAATAAATATCTTTCGTTATTAGTTTTTTATTATTATTATATTGAAGATTTATTTTAGATATAATATTTATAAAATGAAGATAAGATTAGTATTATTATAAACAGTTTAAATGATTAGAAAAAAAGAATAGATGAAGAAAAACTTGGTAATTACTTAAGAAAGGCTGCTTAAAATATTTACTCTCGGTGGGAATTGTTAATAAGTTTAAATTTTAATATGCATAAAATATGACCTGAAGAAAAGTATTATTGACTTAAGAAATGCGAAATGAAGGATCTTTTTGAATAATTTTATAAAACTTATTGTTTAGCAATTTTTTTTTATGTGGTTTGATCCTTGATAATCCGTTTTTCATACATAAATGGCTCATTATTCTGTGTTAACAGTTGTGGCTACAAAATGTGATTAATATGAAGACAAGAATATGCTAAGCTTAACACGATGCCAGTGCCCACCAGAATTCTGAAAAAATCAATATTCTTAAAAAAACGTGTTTAAAATGGAAGTGACAATTAGTTTACATATTTTAATAAAATCGTGGGCCATTTTTTTTTTATCGTAGGAAAATCACGAAAAACTGAAAAAAAAAACGAAAGAAAGTATTCAATCAAATCACTTTACAGTAGATGGATTTTCAGCGAATCCTGCTTACTGATTGTGATATCGTCGATAACGATAAAACGAAATATATTAAGCATGAGTTACCTGCAATTTTCGGTTTTGAAATATTCACTAAATGACATGATTTCGTTTTTGAATTGTTCACATAAACATATTCTTAAAAACCATTCGCTAAATTTTTTTTTCCGCATTTAGGGAACCATAAAACACGTATTTCCGGTGGAAACTGAATGTAATAAGTTTGACAAAATTGGAATGGTTAGTATGATGGGTATGAGAAGAAAAGAATTGGGTTTAAGAGATGAAATAAGCTAGAATAAATGCTGAACACTGTGTAATAAAAGAGAGAGGCACAAAATTTTGCCAGAACTTTACACCAATAATAGAAATTTGAGAGCTAGAGATATAGACTGAGTGAAGAAAATGCTAGTAGTTAGTCGCTGACGCGTTGTAACTGTTATATAAACTGTCCTCTGTAGGGCTAGCTTGGTAAATACGGAGTCTCCCACTCTAGTCTGGCCTAAGTAGCAAGAAAGATTCTCAATATTGTGTTTCTCTCTGCTCTTCTTCGGATCCTATTACAGTTAGCAATAGTAGTAATAAACTCTGTAACTAAAGTAAGAAACTAAACAGTATAATGACAGCTTGAACGGCTAGGCGATGCTGATGAAATGCTCAAAAAGATCATAAGAGAAAAAAAAGAGAATTTACCTTTATTTAATTTTAGAGCGGATTTACTCCTAAAAAATACGTGTAAACAGCATTGCCTTGAATGGAGGGGATTTGTACCAAAGATGAACCTAACTATAAAACTGTTAATTAATAGTTGTTGTGGTTGGTTTCGCAGAGCTGGAAAGCATCAATGATATTTTCCGTGATAGCTGTTTCTTTTTGTGGTCATCGATCGGTTTTGGGCGTTCGCCCATCATTAGGGAGCGTTTGTCAAACAGTGTGAGAACATAGATTTGCACAGAGCAAATTGATGGGTAAATGATGGGCGAACGCCCGAAATGGTCGATGACCACAAAAAAAAAAACAGGCTATCACGGAAAATATCTCTATAATGGAGTTGATGAAGACAGAAATTGGGATTGATTAATTATACGAAATATGAAGACACTGTTATAATATAAATATAAGTTTACACAAACTGCACTGTAATGATTTTATAGAATAAAGGTTTAGAGTAGAGTTATGACACGATGTGATGTATATGGCTGAATCTGATAGATAGCTGTCTAGATCTCGCACTGGCTTATATACAGGTTCTCCCCACTTTAGCCTGCTTAAGTCAGAGAGTACCAGAGAGAGTCTGTTTTCTCTCGGTCGGGCTTGTGTTCTCTCTCTTGCCGTTACATCTCTGATGTTGTTAATTAATAGCCATACGTTAAAAGCCAATTATAAAACTGTTATTATTACTTTTTCTATATTTTTTATGCTTTATTTTAACTAATTTAAAAGGAAATAAATAATTTATTGATTCCTTTTATTTTACAAAAGAGATACGTTTACACCACAAACACAAATTTTGACGTATCCTGGAGGACGAAGAAATGTTGTCAGTTATAGTAAGCGGGTGTCTGTACCGTATGCTTGTGGGTATGTATGTTTTTGTGTTTCTATCTCTTCCTCTTAGTTATGGTAGCATAATTCAAGAACGAATTCAAGATCGAAATAAGTTCATACTTGAAATTCGGTTTAGGTATCACCATGGGATGCGACACAATGCTTTTGGACAATAACACGTCAATCTATTCTTTTATTTGGAACATTATTTCAAGAAACCGGATTTTTAGATATTTCTGGGAAACCGCCGTGATCTCCAGGGTCGGCGGAATATCGTGTTGAGTACAATATGTCTTTTTTCTTTGCAAAGAACTGAATTAAACTTTATTAAGATGCGTCGATTAATATTTGAAAAATACCATTGTATGGTGACCGAATAAAGAGAAATATAACAAGTAACATTTATATCGCAATATAATACAATATATATATACATAAGAGTTTACGAGGTCACGTAATATATGCAAAAATTTTATGATTCTTTCTTTTCATCTCTTTTAAATTACAAATTATTCATGGCTAAGTTTATGATGTATAACATCCAAGACACGTGACAACCATATCTGAACCAATATGACATTCACACTACGCTTAAATTATTTTTATAAAGAATATTGTTGGAAGAGAAAATAAAACTGAATATGCAAATTGCAATATAAAGGGGAAAATATTCTTCCCTTACAGTGGTAACACTGGATGGGTATTACTATTTTGTTATTATAATTAATTCTGCAGCCCATCCCATCGCTTCAGTCTCAAGCACAATTTTTTACCATTCACATAGTATACTTTGATACATTGGTGAAATAAAAATCGTGCAACTTGCAACCAACCCTCTTTCCCTCGACAGCATTTCTTACATTTCTAGTTGAAAATTTTGTATAACCTGAAATTTTTACTATACGAGTACGTGTAATTGGCATTCAACTTTATGTGTTGGAATAAATTTTACTGAAAAATATATTTAAAAAACAAAAACAATAATAATAATAATAATAATAAACAACAGACCTGATGTAGTGTTGCGGAACAAGCAAATGAAAGTGGCGCATTTGATCGATATTGCTATTTCCGGTGATCACAACATTCAGTGTACTCTGAGCGAAAAGGTGCGCAAGTACCAGAACTTAAAAGAAGAGATTACCAAATTTTGGAAAATGGAAAAAGTTTATGTTGCTCCTATAGTCCTCTCAGTAACTGGAATAATTCCGCAAGCTCTACATGATAGTATTAAGATCTTAGGGCTAAGACAAGAGATTTATATCCAGATACAGAAGTCTGTCAATTTAAGCTCTTGCAGGTTGATGAGAAAGTTTTTAGGTTAAACAGGTGAGAGTACTTGGTTTGAACCCGTACCTCATCTTAAATACCAGCGGAAAAAGCTGAGAATAATAATAATAATAATAATAATAATAATAGTAATCGCGGATTTAACATCACAACTCTCCACCTGTCCCCGTCACTGACCGACATTCTCCATCATTAATGGCCCATACTATTATGAGCCTTCCTTGCGGTTTTGTAACACCTGGATGTCCATGCAATGCATATTTTTAGGCCTGCACTATTGTACTGTGAATGCGGACGGGCGCTGCTTAACCAATATCCACAAAAAGTTCTCGCACTTTTCGGTTTGTTCTGATCCTATAGATATCCTGCGTCCTTAAAGTTTACAGGATTCTTCTTAAAAAAAAATCCTTTCCCATCTAAGCACTTCCCCGCTCAGCTGCCCTAATTAAAACCCACGCTTTTCAACCATAGGCAACCAATGGTAGCAGTTTTCTCTTATAAATGTAGAATTTCGCCAATCTGAAACGTTTCTGCTTCTTAAAACATGCTAATAATAACAAGATACTGTTTATTGTTTCCTTGAAGTTATTATTTTTGGGTCGCAACATTGAGATATGCAATAAGAAAATAAAATCATGTATGTTCCCTCCCCCCCATTTTTTTTTTCCGCTTAAGAAATAAGAACGTGTCAAACAATCGGAATGGAATTTTTATTGACTAATATGTTTCGAGATAAGCTGAGTGCAAAAAAAGTTTTTTTTTTAAGCGAATAAACACTAGTAATTGTTTTGTGTTATGACTGAGAATGATCCAACTCGCAATCGAAAAACTGCAGGAAGTACAATTTAGAAATTCCGTTTATTACTAGATGTACCAGGGAAGGAATTAGCTCAGTGGTAGCTCGCAGGACTAGCAAAGTGGAGGTCCCGGGTTCGAATCCAGCTTGCGTTTTTAGATTTTTTCTTTCTAGGAGCTTCTACCTCTACCATTACTGGACAGTGCTGTCTGTAGCTAGAGAATACTGCTCGGAGGCCGGTAGATCACTGAGAAAGCTCCGGGGGGGGGGGCATTATAGATCTTTCAGGTCGCAATGCAATTATCCCCTACAATAATCTAATAATCTACCAGATGAACCTCATGAAAGTGCAATTTTAAATTTTTTTGTTTTTCCACTTTTTCGGTATTTCTAGAAAAGGCTGAAACACATATTCTTTAAATTTGACACTAACTACACATATAGCGAAAATTCCTGGTGTGAAATATGTTTTTCAATAAAAATCTTGAGTCCTGAGGGAATTTATATTTCAAAAAAAAAAAACTGATTTCATTTGCTATGCTTAGCTTTTCCATACAATATTTCCCAACATATGTATTCTCCTTTTTAATTATTAACATTTCAAAATCCCCAAATCGAAAATAAACTAGTCGTAAACACCCCGAGAAGACAAAGCTTTGCCTGGCTTTTGGAGGCACAAGACAATGTTTCCTGGTTTCTATTGCTAAGATCCTGTTATTCAGTTAGTTTAGTTAGTCCATCGATTAAGATTAAGTTTAACTTTCACTTTTCGACTATTCGAATGCTGACATCTATGGATGGTTTAAACGTACGGTCTCTCCGTGATCTAAGGTGGATTTTGAAGTTAAGAGGAAAACTTTTATATCTCAATCACGTTCCCTGGCTTGAAAAAGGAGTTGAAATGTGTTCTCTCTGTAACTCCCGGAAAACTGAAGTTATTTTTCATTTTTTGGCTGAATGCTCCATACTTTCTGATCTCCGACTTCGGTATCTTGAACAGCGACTTATATCTGGTCCTCTCCTCTTGTCATGTTTGCGCGCCATGCCTGGACTTATCGGTATGAATTAGTCCTTGAATTTAATTTTTCTCTGTTCTTGTGAATTTAATTTATTCATACTTAGAAAATTTCATTTCACTTTCGTTGTAACTAAGCACAGTTATTGTGTTTTATCGTTTACGTATTTTTTTACCATTACTTATTGTTTTGTTTCTTTTTCTGTTGTTATTGCTTTAAAATTATGTTTTTTATTCATTTATATGCATTCCCGGTATCTTTTTTTAATGATTAGTTAAATATCTATAGAATACATTATATTATGAATAAATTATACTATTTTGTGTTAATATTCTAATTAATTATTTTGATATTTTTTTTTCTCTCTCTCTCGAATTTACTTTCTTTAAGTTTCTTTAAAATAATTAAGCTTGAATTTTGAGGTGCCTAAATCTATTAGCATTTTTAAATCTTAATTATTATTAAATCAACTTAATAGTTTTATTTTCAATTCTTTCATCTTCGACTTTGGCTTGTACCCCGGCTGACGATTATTCCCAAGCCGTAAACTGTTAATTTTGTTTTATGTATATATATATATATATATATTTAAAAAAGTAGATTATGTTTTGTTTTTATTCTCTGTATTTTTGTTTTTTAAATAAGGCACTATTATTATTGATGTTAATCGAACCTAGAACATTCGTACAAAGCTGAAAACTTTAAGCAACCATTCGTTTTAGTGGGAGTTTTGATATGTTTTTTTTTTAAAAATAAATCAATCAAGTGCAAGGGAAAGAAACATAATGCTATTTGGTATAAACTCTGATGATACGATTTTTTTTGAACGCAATTTACATAGTAATTTATTGACAAATTTCCTTCAGCCTTAGAATTTTTACTAAATCAATCTTACTAAAGATAATAATTTAATGACATCAATATTATATCGCTGGGATATAACGTAATCATACTAAATGACCATTTTAAATGAAGCGGTCGGTCCTTCAAGGCTTTCCTTGTCTAAAATCAATTTTCTCAGATAAATGTTGGTAGTTATAATGGAGTTGATGAGGAGAGAAATTAGGATTGATTAATTATACGAGATATGAAGACACTGTTATAATATAAGTTTACACAAACTGCACTGTAATGATTTTATAGAATAAAAGGTGGGAGTAGAGATATGACACGATCCGATGTATATGGTTGAATCTGATAGATAGAAGATAGAACTCTCACTGGCTTATATACAGGTTCTCCCCACTCTAGCCTGCTTAAGTCAGAGAGTACCAGAGAGGGCCTGCTTTCTCTCTCTTAATTCTCTCGTCTGTCTGCTCTCTCTTGCTGATGTAATTCTCTCTTGCTATTACTGTAGTTCTTTGTGTGTGTAATTAGTACGATATACCAAGTTCAGCAGCCTTTGTCAAGAAAATCGCAGGAAAAGTATGAAAAATTGTACAGTAAAAATCGCATTTCAGGTCAACAGATTTCCTTCAAACTCGGAATTTGAGCAATACATTTAATTCGTATTAATATTATATACGTATTAGAACATATAATATAGCCTTAGGTAATGAATCCCCCCCCCCCCCCAAATTCCAAATAAAACTTATAGCTTCTTATATTTGAAAATGATACACCACGTATAAAGAAATTCGATAAACTGTTTTCGAAAAAATCGTAAAAAAACAAACAAAAACAATCAATTCAGAAAAACTGGTACTTCCGGTTGATTAACTTTGAGCAAAATATTTATTGTAAGGTCCTTTGATAGAACTTAAAAGGAACATCAAGCTTGATCTTTCTGCGATTTTTCATTTTTTGAGTTATACTGCAAACCCAAAACGTCGGACTCCCTCAAAACGTTTATTTTCGATGAAAAGTGGCTAAGTAAATTTGATACTAACGCAAATACTTCCTCTTACCAGCTAGTAAGAGAGAAATGAAAAATAACAATGGAAAATAACGTTAAACATCTAGTTTAAGTTGTAAGCATGAATATACAAGAGAATAGGATAAAGTAAGTTAACTTTGACATAAAGTGAAGGTTAGTACTCTCCCAACTTGTTTACTTATCTAACAAAACTGACTAGCTCTAGAGCACATTGCATACAAGCTATCCACTAGTGTATAGTGTACACAGACACAATGTGTCTTGTTGAATATCACCCGCTTTACACAATACACACACACATATACAAACTTCACACACTCAGTGATGCTCACAAATAGACCACACGCAACTATAACATTCCATTGTACTTTACCACATTAGTTGAACATTTCCCTTTGGCCAGAGCCTACCTTGGGCCACACATTGATCAATTGTTTGCTTAAGTGTTTTTTATCAAACCAATAATATCTATATTGGAAGCAATGCATGTCTTTAAAGTGAAAAACTAAGTAATTTCCAATTTTAGCGCTTTCTCTTCAGCTATTTTCAAAATAATTTCATTCTATAATTGTTATTGCTTCATATAGAGTTCATTCATGTCTAAATTAACAATTGAAATAAATAATCTTTCGTGAATAGTGAGAAAACATTCTATAATTTCACACAAGGAAAACTATTCAAACTTTTTAATTTATATAACCTTACGCCAAGTAAGCAGGTGGAAAGCAAAGTCCACTATAAATTAGCGTTTCTTTTTCACTTGTTTGTGGCGATGTTGTCTTCATTGAAATTTAATCCTGAGTAACAGGTGTTCAGAGTCGCTGTGAGGAGATTATTGCTGATGTGGGCATATGTTTAGTCAATTTAGATATTTCCGCAAATAATCGTGTTCAGTTGATGAACGAAATTGGGCAAGTTACTCTTGGTCTGAGTAGCGTGAAGGGAATTTTTCCTTTAACTTCCCAGTTGCTCCATTTTCTTACACAGGATCACTTCGACACAAATGGGTTATTATCTGCTAGACAGTTTGGATTCAGGACTGGTCAAGGAACTATTAATGCTCTTATAGATTTTGTGAAATGGAGCCCCGGAGCCTTGGAAAACGCGGATTCGCTGTTGATCAAGTTGTTTGATTTATACAAGGCCTTTGATACCGTTTCTCATGACATTTTATTAGGAAAATTAAAGTGGTATGGGTTTAATGATTTGGCAGTCAAATAATTTATCTCTTCCTATCTCTCGAATAGATTGGCAGCGGTGTATAAAGACGGTAAGTTCTCTTCTCTAATGCAGCTGAAGTATGGTGTGCCCCAAGGGTCTATTATGGTACCTCTATTATTCTTGGTTTACATTAACGATCTACCGGCAATGTTTGATAACGATGATATAATTAGGCCATATTTATATGCCGATGATCTTGCGGTACAAGTTAGAAATGCAGATAACACATCCGTTAATAACTGCATTAAATCTATATTCGATTGGTTTGCTGCTAATAGTTAAGTTTAAACCAGGACAAAATAAAAGAGATTACTATAAAATTAGGAAATTATGTTGGGACTGAAAAAGCTATCACTTACTTATGCATTTTCATAGATTCAAAACTGAACTGGACAGATCAAGGTAATAACGTCATGGGTAAAGTGTCTCGTGGAATCAATGTTTTGAGAAAATTAAGAATGTCGGTTGACTTGGAAGCTTTAAAGTTGGCATATTTTGCGTACGTTCATAGCCATTTGTGCTATGGTACCATAATTTGGGGTAATGGTGCCGAATGTAAAAAAATATTTAGGTACAAAAGATGGCATAGAGTCACTTTGGGTTTAGACTCGAAAGTATCTTGTCGTTCTTTGTTTAAGAAATTGAACATAATGACACTACCAGCCATATTTATTTTTCAATGCCTCGTCTACATAAAGTGCAATGAAGGCCAATTTCTATGCTTCTCGCAAGTTCATGATCATTTCACCAGAAAACGCAATAAACTTGTCCAGAATAGAAATAGGTTGACAAAAGTTCGTACCGCTTCCATAGTTTGCCCATCTCTTTTTACAACTATTTACTAGAGAGAATATAAAAAATAATACTTTGAAGTGTTTCAAAACTAATATTAAAAAACTGTTATTAGCTTACCCGCTGTATGAGATACATGAATATTTTAAAATTAAGTTTCTGTCTTGACAATTTTGTGAATTCAAATTGTTCTGTAACTTGACCTTGCCAATAAGTATGTAGCTTGTTTTTTGTTTTCTGGCAATAGAATAAAATATCAAAAATAATATCAAAATATACCTTTATGTATGTAATATGTCTCTCTCTTTGCCTCCGAATAACTTAAAGACGTCTTAAGCCGGCCAAGAGGTTATTTTCCCTAGCTAGATATCTGTCATTTGATTGCCTTAGATTCCACAGTGGCCTGGAGAATCCATAGTCATATAATTGTCTAACCTTTTTTCAAGCAGTCTTGAACATATATGCACTTTGGTTCTATACACCCTTCAATTACTCTGGTCTGGCAATGGTCAAGCTTGAATGGATCCTAAAGCTTTGCGCTTTTCTGTCCATATGTGGCCAAATGCTTTTAGGGGGTAAAGTAGATTGCGTCCTTGTCAGTAAATACTCTTAAAGAGCCTTACGGTAAATGGATCGAATACATTACCACTTTACTTAATTGATTTTTTTACTGTTTCCGATTTTCTCGTAAACGGATGTAGAATTTTTTTTCTAAACTTGTTATATCAATTACACAATTTAAGAAGTTTTTACAATAGTTTTTCTTAGAAATTTATTTCAGAGGGATTTTGAGCGAGAGGATACGGTTGTTTTCCTCTATAGTGCTATTTTTGTTTATTTATATGATTCTATCATCTATATTATATATTTTTTTTTTTATCTTTATTTATGCTACAATCGGCGCAACCGCCAATAAGTAATAATTATTAGAAAGAACATACTATAATAATGAGTGGAGAAGCTACCCAATAGTAAACACTCCAAAACTACACAAAAATATTATTCACTCTCTTCACTTGAGAGGAAGCCATTGTCGTCTTTTAAGACATCTAAAAGGGGTTATTAGAAGTGTTCGGGAAGACAGATATTGAACTAAAGGATTTGTGTGTGACTGTAGGATAATATGGAATTTCCTGTAACAGGTTCTGGCGACTTGAGCAATGAACGGTATATTAAGGTCAGTGTGTATGGTTCTCGGTTGGAGACGTAAAAAGGAGCGTTTACAATGATTACGG
Organism: Triatoma infestans; assembly: GCA_011037195.1. NCBI lineage: Eukaryota > Metazoa > Arthropoda > Insecta > Hemiptera > Reduviidae > Triatoma > Triatoma infestans. The sequence goes on along the minus strand of JAAEAF010001587.1, from coordinate 69,646 downwards.
AGAATTCTGGATTGTAGGGATTGAAGTCTTTGGAGATTTGAGCGTTTGGTTAAACTCCATAGTTCTATCCCATACGCTCAGATAGACTTTAATATAGATTTAATTAAATATATTGTCAAAATTCCGAGTTTGAAGAAAGTCGAAATTGGAAATACGTCTTTTTTATTTCTAAGATTTTCTCCATGAAGAAGACAAGATGGGGTTTCGTTAAACTTGCCATACTAACGTATAGAGAGACCTATATACTTTTGTTTGAAACTTATTCCCAAGAAAATTCATTTAAAGGGGATTTTAGGGAAGGGATTTAGATGCCCCAGTAATATTAAAATCGAAGGCAACTAAACATTTAGTCAAAGTTTGAAAAAATGTTTCAAACTTCAGATCTCAGTAGGAGAAAGTTGTAACTCACACCAGATTTTTTTATTTTTATTTTAATGTTTTATGATTTTCTCAAAAATAGCTTTGTCGTAGAAGAAAGAAATGTAAAAAAATAATAGTTTTGAAAAATAGTTTAGAATATTTTATAGTTTAAAAAATAGAATTTTGTTAATATTTTAAATGTATCTTAAATTATTTTGGTGAAAAGAGTCAGGTACTATAAATTAAGGTCATTGCTATAAGGAGACAAAAGCACAGGAATCCGTTAAGAAAATAACAATGCCACTTGGCCAACTGTTTTGTAAGAGAAGGCATTCTTTCGGACAGTCTGCATTTTGCTTTCAAAGCCAGAACACTTGCTTCAGGAATCGCTCTCTTAAACTCAGTGTCAGCGATAGAGATTTGCCTTTATTCTAGATAAACATCCGATTTTTTAGAATATAGTTTGTTGTAGACACCGAAGCAGAACACATCAGGAATGTGCCAATTATAAGTTATAACATAAGAGTTTATTCCAACTAATTGCAGTAAATTAATAGCATATTGCTGTGTTATTGAATAGCATTTAAATAACTTTATATTTAATTTAATCTACCAGTGTTTTCTTAATTATTCTTATTACTTCTCTCTCTTAAAACTTACAAACACAAGCTCTTTTACAAAACCGCTCAAGCCACTACAAACTGCAACAACACATCACCAATAACATTTCAACTTCAATAATTTCCTTGCAACTTGGTCTAATTAGAAAAACAAATGTAGATTTGCATCCCCTTTTGTTAGTTTATTTCTAGAAAATGGATTACATGGGCTCCCGGGGGGGGGGGAGTGTAGTTTCCCACTAAAATATGATTTTTAAACGATTACACCAATTATGTAACATTTAGCATAATCGGGACAATATAAATTGTGAGTTAAAAGGAAATCAATCAAATAGGAATTTGAATATTAGAGTGGTTAGCTAGTGGTTGAGTAGAAAATGTATAATGGTTACACATGAATGTTTTTTTTATTAATCGCTTGATATAAATCAAGTGACGATTACAAAAAACTTGCATCCATAAACCTCTGTTATAAATAAAGATATCGTAGATGATGTTCTATTGTTTATGTGTTATCGAATTCTGTCAAGTTGATCTTTGTGTATTTTCAGCTAGCATAATAGCTCTTTATAAAAGGTCACGCCAACAAAGTATATTATGTAACATGTTGAAGCAATAAAACAAATGACAGACAGACAGACAAAGTCTGAATTTTATTATTCTACATTAAAGGTAGATGGGAAGAAAATGTAGCAACCTTTTATGATGTCTTTCAGGTTAATTTTAGTAAAAAAAAAAAAGATAAAAAAAGAACAAATAAAAATTATCAAATGAATTGTTCCTAGTTTAAACTGAATTTTGTTTGTATGATGATTTTTTTAAAATAACATTTCGTCAGAAAAGGAGTTTTCTCATTTTTTTTTTGTTGACCCCTCAACAAAGATACATGAAAGAACTTTATATAATCGTTTCATCCTCTTATACAAATAAAGTGTTACAGTGGTTGAGGTGGGCGGGATTAACAAGAAAGGTAAGCAGAAGTTTCTGGCCACTTTTTTTTCCTTACGTAAATTTAAATTTTTTAGATTTGTCACATTTTTAAATTTTGGTATAATGAATTATTTCCGGTTGTGTACCTTATAGATATCGTTCCTTCATAATAATTTATTATTATTATTATCAAGCTTATAAAAGCAATCATTTAAAAGTTTGGTGCGAAAGACTCACACGACTTTCTCTTAATCCGAAATGGCAAACTTTTTTCACACTTTCAGTTCTTATTAGTATTCAAAACCGTCGGGCATTTTTATAAAGAAAATAGAAAAAAACTATTAATATCTATTCAGTAAAGAGACACACTTCCGGTCAATCGATTTTCTTCAAACTGGGAATTTTGGCAACTTATATAATTCTAATTAATATTATTTATTTGACAGAATTGTGTAGCACATTGTTGAATACTGAAATATCATTTCAGAGTAAAACCTAACCCCACCTCTCCATCAAAAGTACCCTTAAATAAATCTTCCCAGATAAATGTTTCAAATTTAGCTCTTGTATATTTGTAGTTGATATATCAAGTTTAAAGAAATTCGTTGGAGCTGTTTTAGAGAAAATTACAAAAAATAAAAAAATGAAATAATCATTTAGTAACATGGTATTTCTGGTTGATAGATTTTGCCCGAAATCTTCGTGTCTGATGCGGTGATAGTAATCAAAACGGAATATCATGTTTGAGCTTCCTGCAACTTTTCGTGTTTAAGATATTCTTTTTACACACATCCACGCAGACTATTTTTCTAAAAACCATTTTTTTCGGACTCAGAGGACCTCAAAACATGTATTTCCAGTGAATTTGACACAATTACATATTTCCTCTTACTTAGGAGTAAGAGAAAGGAGTAAAAAATGAATTTTAATTAAGTATTTACTATGTAAAATGTTTTCGGTAGCGTTATCCTGTTTTATGAAGGATTATTTCGCTATCAGTTAAAAAATTCTGGTTACACTTTAACTAAATTTACTAATTAAATATAAATATAAACAATGATTATGAAATGTAAATATAAATACTTGAAAAAAAAAAATATACATAACTTATTAAGATTTACTAATTCTGTATTCTGGCCAAGAACATAATATGAGATCGTTATCCTAAATAGTGTACACGTCTTGAGGTCTATTGCGCTAAGAATACACACGGCACTGGATGTAATCTCGTAGAAAGAGTAACAATTTATTATTTTTTTTTTAAACAAAATTAAATAAGATTTTTTTATTTAGAATTAAATACTCGTCTTTGAATGTAAATTCCAAAGTAACAGTGATGATGTTGGCATATAAACAAGTAACCAATAGAAATATATATGTAATATCATAAGGCCACATATAAAATTAGAAAATAGTAAATAATAATAGTAAACTTAAAATGATTGTCAACAAAATTAAAAATTAAAAATTCTCTAAAATTTAAACTTTGTACTGTAAAATGTAAACCACGAACAACAGTCAGTAGTCGCTTAGAGCTTGCCCAGGGCACACACACACACACGCATACACCGCTGTTATCTAGTCAAGTGATTCGAAATTTCTTCACGTCAATTCAGTTATTTCTTTTATTTTTCTCCACATTGGAGCACGCCACAGCATTCTTCGCTTCATGCAGATGCTTTTCACATCAAGAAGAAAACTGAACAGGTGACAAAAGAAAACCATCAAAAAAAGTAAGTGCACTTACATTTTACAAAGAAAAACGTACGAGTATTTTTGCGCATGCACAACTCTACCAATAGATGGCAGGCCACTCATCGCTTTAATAAGTAGGAGCATTACGACTACATCGTAGCATAATTTGCTAGCACAGTGGTAGCGTGAGCGATTACCATTCATATAAGTATACAGCGCAGGTTCAAGACCCAACCACCGTTGCAACTTTTTTTTACCTTTTATAAATTCACGCCGCTAATTTATACTACATTGTATTATCTGTAAGCATACAATTTTACATTTAAAATTATAATTAATAATTTAATTCATTTCAATTTTCCGTGTATTCTGTTTATTCTTGTTAAAATCATTTTTCTTTCTTTTTCTTAATTCATTTATTAAGTTAACTTTCAGTTTTGCTAGAATGTAAAATATTTATTATAAACAGAACGATTAATTTAATTATTGTTCTATACAACTTAACTAATATTTATTGTAATATTTTCAAAACAAGTGGCCACTTTCCTTTGCTTCATTTAAATTCATTCATTTTATATTACGTAGAAATATTCTTTATTTTTTCTTATTATTTTTTGTTGTTATGCCAAGAAATAAATTTAATTTTGTTTTTCAATAGTAAACGATTTTCTTCTTATTTTATAAACATTCATAATCTCTTTATAGCTTTGAAATTGGTTATTGCAGTTCTTGCTGTCCCTCTCACCTTACTTCATAGTACATTTAATATACAAGAAGTGTGCGGCGAAATAGGAAAGGCCTATACGGACCTCTATCCGCCGTACAACAATAAATGAACACATTTTGTCAGTTTCCGTAATCAGCTGTTCCTTTACGCAATAAATTGAAAGTTCTTCTTAATCAAGAGGGATGGTTTCCATTCAAACAGAATTGGATGAGATTTTTGCAATTAACATGAGTACAACGCACAACAAACATTGTTGCGAATGTTGAACATTGTTCTTCAATGATATTGTAGTAAACATTAGCCAATCAAAATATTTAATACCATCACTTTTGAAATGATATAGTATGTTTTATTATTGCCACAGTTTTCCTGTCAATTTAGAAAACTATCGCCTTTTTTTTTTTTAATATACGAGTATACAATATATTTACATACAGGGTGATCTATAACGAATGTAAAAAACTTTGGGAACTTGTTGGGGAAGTCATTTTAAGTAAAAAATGTTATATTCCTATTTCGATCAATTACAGAACTACAACGGTTCAAAGTATATTAGCATTTATATCTATTTGCCAATGAAAAACAAAACAAAATCGTCAGCAACTGTTGTTGAAAAAAAGAAAACACAGACAGCCATCTGTAAACAATAATTTAGGAGGAGAATTTAGAGGAAAATGGAGTGCTTCAGTACAGTTGAATATACTGATATTGGGTTTATTTATGTTTTCTACGATGGTAATGCGCTTCATGCATTAAGAGTATACCGACGGCAATTTCCGAATAACGTCATCATAGGTTATGCGACCGTACATTGCAGAGGTTACAAGAGACAGGAACAACTGCTGTATGTAATAATAATGGTGCAACCACCAAGGAAGAAAATATAATTATTTTATAATTATTTTATTATTAAATCATATGTTCGCAATGAAGATAATATAATCAACACACAAGGCAATTGCGCCTTTCACCGAACCTTGTATGGCGGACACTACAACGAAAAGAACTACATCCCTTTCATGTCCATCGGGTTCAGGCTTTACAACCAAAAGATTATGGCCAACGATGGAGCGAACATGTAATTATTTTATATTACCCGCAGTTGGTTAAATTTTATGGTTAAATCCAAATTCCCTACATTATTTAAGAAAGATATGTAATTTTCTTTGCTACATTATATTGCAATAGATGTGTATGTATGTATGTATGTATGTATGTATGTACAAAGCAGACTGCACTATGATGTTCTAAATGAGTTCAACAATCCTAAAAGCACCATTGGATTAGCTAATGAAAAATAGAAAATGTCATATAAATAAGAAATATAGAGACACTTGCTTTTCCTAAAGACTGAAGACATAACTAATCAAGTATAAAAATTTATTGCAAACTATAATTAATAATCAACCATTAATAATAAAATTACCGACTCAGTTATGTCAGCATGAGAATAATTAATTTCAACACCGAAGGTTGAAACCTTAAAATAGAATCACTGTTGGCTGTACTGTAACCTTGCAAGGAATGTTGTTTAATTATTAGTTCCAACCATAAGAGGTGCCGGAGCCATTCTCTACACAATATTGTGTTTCAACGGTAATTATTATTATTTACTAACACTGTAAAATTAGGTCTTCATGTATAGTTTGTTATGAAATAGTAAATCAGTCTTTGTAAATTATGAGAAAATTAATTTTATTATATAATTCATTTATGTAAATAATTGCGTTTAAAAAACTAAATAAAATTATAAATAATACAATTATCCAGCAACTTTGTGAAGATTGTGTCAAGTTATGAAATATTAGGTCAACTAGAGAGGGATAAATTAATTATGTTTACAAAATGAAGTTGAACAATTATAAATATATCTCCCTTAGTTCTGTGGCGCAATATCCACTATAAGAAAACTGGAGATAAGATTAATGCATAGCATGGTCATATTGTTGTATTTATTGGAAATGTTATCCTTCCTATCACTACCAAGTAACTCTGCTACTTGACTTGGACACTCTGCGCATCTGACACGAGTATACATCTGACATCTGTATCTCACATCAGTTTACGCTAGTGCAACCCGTTGAAGCAAAAAACTCTTTGGAAGCGCTAATAATCTCTCAATGTGCCTTGACATCCTCATTCCAGTTCCAATAGCTTTTCGGAATCTCAATCTTTGCCCATCTCAGTCTGTTAAGCCTGAGATACTACCTTTACGATAACTTGAAAAAAAAGATAGATCACTTACTCGTTGGTTCATCTATTCCAGGTCATATCTTCTTTTATGAGATCAGAGATTTGCCGAAGAAGCAAATGTTAAGAAGATCTTTTTCTCATCATCTAGTTTAGAGAACCAAGGAGTATTGGATTGGTCAAAATTTTAAACTGTTTTAGCATTTTAGGAGACCAGCTTGCACCTTGCAATCCGAAGTAACATCTAACAGCTTGGTTTAATCTCCAGATATACCTCACTTTCCTTCTCCTTTCAAATCCACAAAGTCCTTCCAAATAATAAGGAAGTTGTTGTGATGGTTGGTTCAGCAGAGCTGGAAAGCATCAGAGACATTTTCCGTGGTAGCTTGCTTCATTTTGTGGTCATCGACCGGTTTCGGGCGTTCGCCCATCTCAGAGTGTGAAAACTAAGTTTGCTCTGTGCAAGTCTGTGTTGTCACACTGTCTGAAAAAACGCATCCTGAAGATGGGCGAACGCCCGAAACCGGTCGATGACCACAAAATGAAGCAGGCTACCACGGAAAATGTCTCTGATAATAAGGAAGTCATTGTGTTGATTTGTACTTACAGAACATTCGTCTACAAATGAGCATGCAAATACCAACCGATACTTAAATGAGAGCTCAAACCACCATCCTACCCAGAAGAGAGATTAACTTGATCAAATCAGCCGACAGGATTTCCGAGTTACGGAGTTGTCCAAAAAAAAAAAATTCATCTTCAGCAAGCTTTGCTCCAAGAATAGGCAAATAACTAATCTCTTAGATACAGTCAAACAGCCTCTCCCTCGTGTAAGAAATCTAGAGGAAATAGGGGAAAGGAAAGAGAAAAACAGAGTTATTCTTCCAGAACCACATGTGGAACGGACAGGAAAGTGACCCAAAAACTTCCACAGTTCAAAGAAAACATTCCACTACAAAAAAAAAAAGGATCTATAAGATTCCTTGCAGCTGTGGAGAAAAATACGCAGTATAGGCCAAAAGATTCACAACGCGTCTTAAAGAGTGCATAATTAGGTCAGACATAGACAAAAAGAAAGTCTGCACTTGCAAAAACATTCTTCTATAACTGAGATGCAATAAATTTTGAGGACACCAAAGTCAATACCCAAGTGAACAATGGTTACGAGCATGTCATAAAAGAGGCAGTAAACATTGAGAAGAAGGAAAACTGTTTAAATAGAGCTGATGGATTCCGTTTAAGCAGAACATGGAAGTCCCTGCTCAGTGAAAGAACGAGGAAAGGAAGAAAATGATTAATGGTTTCCCGGAGCTACTTTGGCAGAGGGGCAATGGGTTGGGAGACGTGGACTTCTTCATCCCCAGTCCACAACAGACATGGAAGGGAAAATTAGGTTCTGTCTACAAACTACTGCCAAGATGGCACACAAGGATGCAGAAAAAGGAGGCCCCGCCTCTGTTCTACCCACCCAGTTTCTTGCCAGTATTGCCTTGGCATTCGAAGAGGCAGTATTCTAAAAAAGCTCATTAAAATTAAGGCGAAACTACGGTATATAACAAACGAATAACCTAACTGTTTTTCAAGAAATATATGATTTATATTGGTCGTCTTCACAAAAATTTCCCTAATGGAAACCAATACTCAGCCAATCACTCTTCAAACTGGCAGGCTCAATATAAAATCAGTGCTATCAGCACTGAAATTTGTTCAATGAAAGAACGGACAGGTTAAAAATTGAAAAACTCCTTAAATCTATTTAAGATGAAAACATAATTTATTGCCCCCATTATAGTAAAGAAATTGTCTAAGATCATTAATGTTCTTATTGCATAAACGTATTATTGGTAAAAACAGTCTAAATATAATCAAAAATAAAATCAATGCACGGAAATATACATATATCAAGTGCCTAAACTAGACAAAATGAAAACGATTAATCATCGAGGGTGACGTTAATCTTAAATATGTTTCAGAACTACCTGTTGTAAGTAATATTTCAACGACAAGAAGTAACAGAGACAAAACATAGAGAACAACTATCTGTTGTGGAACATTTACACGCCTTCTTTTTTGTTTTTTTTAATTTAAGGCGCGTCAACTCTATGATCATTGGCGCCCGCGGAGCTTTCTCAGTGCATGCCGGCTTCCAGCGCAGTGTTCTTTCATTACAGACCACTGCCCATCACTGGAAAATGAGCGGTAGAGGCTCCTAGGCAGAGAAAATCTTGGGACAGAAATAGGATCTATATGATTCCTTGTAGATGTGGAGAAAAATACATAGAATAGCCCGAAAGTTTCACAACGCGTCTTATAGAACGCATAAACTGTGTCAGACATAGACAAAACAGATGTCTGCACTTGCAGAAACAGTCTTCTACAAATAGCATGCAATAAATTTTGAGGACCCCCAAGTCCATGTTCAAGTGTACAAACACAGGATCTCGGCGTTGATAGTCCAGTAGCTCTTCACTTTCTTACGGCAATTATTACCACTTTAACTGACAAATTATCTTCAAACTTGGACTGTTTACTAAACATATAGTTGCCCTTAATATTAAATGTTTAAATATGGAGGAAGCTGTTATTGTTAACACATATTGCCGACCACATAGACGATCATCAGTGCTGCCATTAACTACCAAAAATTGTGGTTGTGCAATTTAGAGGTAAACCTTATTATTATTCAAAGAAGGGGATGGCAAAACCCTACGCTATCCAAAGCCTCCCAGGTACCTCTAAAGAATACCAACTACTGGAACTAGAACAAAAATCCAGGCTCAGGTTTTAACCATCTAAGTTTCACAACAGACCGAACAAATCGGACCAAAACCTTAAAAGGACATAGCTTAAGATCACCTACCGATATCATATTCCAGCCGAAGGTCCTAAACCTAATCTTCTCACAGCCCAAACAATCCGTCATCAGATGCATGGGTGTTTCCTCGTCCGTCTCACAAACTCTATAAAAGGGGTCAGGCATGAGTCCCATTGTATAGAGATGTCTCCTTAAGTCACAATGCCCAGTGAGGAAGCCAACCAGATGCCTGAGAGAGGTCCGTGAAAGACATCGGATCCCGCTACTCAAAGCTCCGTCCGGACACCCAAAAGCATCTTAGACCCATCTTAGACTCTTAGACATTCATAAGGATGAGTGCTGTGAGGTCATCCACATCTGAAAGCCTGATAAACATGTGCCAGAAGACACACCAACAGCAGGCTCTGGACCAATGAAAGGGAGAGAGGCGCCTAATTTGGCAAACCTATCCACCTCCCAATGATTCCCATATGACCTGGAACCTAGACCAGAAGCACATCCTTCAATGAAGAAAGATCTTCCAGTCTTTTAGAACAATCCAACACCAATCTGGAAGTGAAGACACATGAGTTAAGCGCCTTCAACGCAGCCTGGCTGTCCGAGCAGATACAAACACCTTTTAAATTAGTGTTACGCACCCTCTCATCCAAAATACAGCAAAGAATTGCATAAACCTCAGCCTGGAAAACGGTGGACCATTCACCAAGAGGCACCACCAAATGGTATCCCGTCTCAAAATAGACGGCAGCCCCAGACCTACCATCCATCCTGGAACCGTCCGTGTAGCATCGGAGATAATTCTCAGGCATCACCCCAGACGGACCCAGGGTTAACCAATCTTCCCTAGAAGGCAACCAACTCTGTAGGAATGACCAAAGGCAAAAGTCTTCAATATCCTATCAGAAGGGAAACCTGTAATGGGAATCCTTAAAAGCATCTTGCGATAAATGGTAGAATGACCATATCACTTACCCTGCCAAAAACCTGCCTGTTTAATTCTATAACAGGCTTTCATAGCCTGGTTTTTCACGTCCAGAAAGAGAGGTAGAATTCCTAACAAAGTCTCCATAGATACGGTCGGTGTAGTCCGAAACGCACCAGTCACCGCCAGACAAGCCAAACGTTGGATATCTTCCAGCAGCTGTCTAGCGGATAGTGTTTCAATGCGACGCCACCACACCAAAGCCTCATATACCAACCTAGGTTTATGCAATAAATTCAGAACATCATCTTGGGAGTGATCCCCCAGTTCTTACCTACAACTCTTCGACATTGCCAAATGGAGATTACTGCCTTTTGATACTGTGTCTTAACATGTTCCGACCAGTTCAATTTACTGTCGAGAACTACTCCAAGGAACTTCACTGATTTACTAACCTGTATGGAAGTGCCTAACAACCTGGGAGGTGTAAAACCCACTATCTTCCTTCTATGAGTAAATAGAATTGCCAGAAGAGGTAAACCTTATAACTCAGTGCCCTGAATCCATCTGGAATCAATTATTCACATAAAAGTGATATAAAAACTATGCGGAATAAGCCTTCTAAGTTTTAAAAAACATTCTGAAAAATGCAAAATCTAATCGGTGATAACGATATGGTGAAGTCATACTTTCAGTTAACGAATATTCTTCAAACTTGAAATTCTAACCTCCCATTAGGTCTTAACCAAGTGACATAATAAAGACGATCTTCTTCACTTGCTGCACCTGCTCCTATAACCCCAACAAGTAAATTTCATAGAAAAATGTTTTAGACCACTGAGTGTTTTGTTAATATTCAATGTTTAAAGAAAATTGTGAAAACTTACAACAACAAAAAATCACATGTCGGGTGGAGAGATTTTCGGTTCTCTTAATGATACTTAAATGAAATTCTGGATTGACTTCCTGCTTTTAATCGTTTTTGAGACACACCAATTGCTAAACAATATTTTTGCATACACTGAAGATTTAAAGTATTGATTTTCTCATAATGGTACGAGAAAATGGAAAGCGCCTAGAAGGAGCAGAACAGAACGGCCAGTACGCGCCTTACGAATGAGTCATTGTCACAGGAAATATATACATATGCCATCCCAACTTATTTACATGCGTTCCATATTAACCAGTTGTCTAGGAAACACATCCCCTCCTAGAAAAACACACTCACTAGATTGACGTAATAGTGGCTATTATAAAATGGTAACAATAAAAAATGAAATTAATTACCTGCATTATAATAACTTTTATACTATTATGAAATAAACAAAAAAATTTCAATAAATAAATGCAAGGGGTGACGAAATATAAGACCTTGGTGGCAGATTTTGGTACCAAGTTTGCAATGTAGTAACATCATACACGTGATTTGCGGCACGTAGGCCATCCTGTTCTGGAGGTCCTGCTCGTAGAATAAGGCACACAGAGGGGCTGACCACCTACCTTCTGATTACGCACATGACCCTTCTTTTGTTCATAGTGCTTTCTCTGTAGACAAGAACTTATACAATAACATACGTAGATGTAATCTTTACTTAATAGTTGAAATGTTTAATAACTCTAATAAGATGTACAAACAAAGGACTTTCTCTAATTCCAATTATTCTCAAATAACTATAAGATGAAAAATTATTAAAATATGCATACATTGCATACATTTTTAATTGCCCGTATTAATAGGTAGTGCGGACTATAACAGTAAACTGGAGTAGCATTTATGATGAGGCCTTACTCCTGCATTTCAAATAAAAGTGACAGATAATATAAGCAGTTAATTATTAACAAAAGCATACACTACCTTAAAATGTAATAACTTGCTAAAGTTAGATCATTATCAAGTTGTGTTTGTATGTCTTAAAAAAAACAATATATGCTAAATAAATCAAAGAAAGAATCCAATTGCTATTAAAAGTAATTGGAAAATTTTCATTTTAATTTTGAAAAGTGGGAGAATAATCGGCTGGAAAAACAAAGAAATGTTCAATTCTAGCAACATATCAGTTGATAGAATTAATTAATAGAATAACATAAACGAACTCTCCAAGGCTTGGAAAGGTAAGGAAGAGAAATTGATATCAGTAGGGCAAATAATGCGAAAAATTCATACGATTTCCTTAAACAGCAATTGTCGATTCTAAGTGGCAAGTTTTCTCCAGACTTTTAATTTTTACAAAATATTTAATTACTTTAATACTAATTATAGTTGGGGCGGGTGTTGGTGTAGTGGTTATGAGCATGGACTTGTAACTTGGAGATCCCCAGTTCGAGTCCCGCGTATAACTGCTAAATTCGTAAAAAAATGTTAATAGTGAAGTATATGCTTCCGCCCCGTCCACGACACCTAATTTGGTAGTTGGACGTTAAGCCCGCCTGAAAAAATAGGCTTTACTTTACTTTTTAATTATAGTTGGTGGAACCATAAATAATACTGAAATGGCAATTAATAAGTAAAATAACATCTTAGTTCATATAAAGAGTCAATTTTTTTCAGAAAAATATTTTAAACAAAATATAAACAAAGACGCATACGAAAAAATTAACGTGAATGATTGTTTTCGAAATATGGCGATGGCGATAAGCATTCTACAAACTGGCACTTCCAATTGTTAGATTTTTCACCGCGCCTCTGTTTGGTCAGCGGGATAGTACTTAAACTTAATAAGAAGTTTGAAATGAAAAATATAAAGCAATAGAACAGCAATAATGAAAAGGTATGAGAGACAAGCTGACAGCTGCAGAAGAAGGTGGACATCTGTCACGAAGGAGTTGCCCTCTATTTTTACTGCCACCAATTCTCTGTTGGATATTAACTATAGACTACTTTATTTAATTTTTTTTTTTTTTTTTTTTTTTTTTTTTTTTTAAGGCGCATCGACATCTGTTGTTACTGGCCTCCGGGAACTTCTCTGTACTCTGCTGTACTCTATGCTGAGCGGTATTCTCAGTTCATTTTACAAAATACTGGTCAATACGCTCACTCCTAATGCGTGAAGCCCTATCTAAGGACAGCGCTGTCTGCCAGTAACTCCATATCAATGTGAGATCTTATGAAGGAACTAGGGAAGGAGGAAGAGAAGGAGTGAGGAGGAGGGTGGGAGTCGGAAAGGAGATATAATATACACGTGTTTGTGTGTGAGTGTGTGTGAGAATGTGTGTCAATGTCAGGTATTAGTACTGTTATTAAGATTATTTATGAAAATACTTAGTCCTTGACTTTTACGATTTCATTTTTCTTCTCCTAGCTTTCGACTAGGAAACCTAGTCATCCTCAGGGAACTGACTTTTACTTTTTTATTTTTGAATGAGCACATGAGCTTTCACTTTGTGCATTATTTCCCCGATGCTTCCCTAATCGAAAACTAGGAGAATAAAAATAAAATCATAAAACTCAAGTACTGGGAAGTTTCATCAATAACCCTAATAATATTAATTCAACTAGTCCAGGATATCTTTCCAACAAATTTTAAAAAAGTTAAAATTTATATTATTTTTTTTTTTTAACTACGCTAATTTTCTCAAAATCTGTAACAAAAAAATTCAGGGAACTAAAATATTTTCATAAAAGATACATTTGCTTAGTGTGTTACAAGTTGTGAAACTTGTCTAAGTTTGTGTGTGTTTTGCTCGCAAATAAAAATGACAATAAAAGTTTTATTATTTGGCTAATAATATAATATTATTGCTTGAACTTTTCTCCACAGAAATCTTTTCCATGATATCTGTTCAGAGAGATCGGTCTCGAGCGTTCGCTCATCTTCAGGATTATTTGTTTTAATCTGCGTAGGGTCATACATCAGTTTACAAACTGTTTTTAAGGATAGTATTTGCCTAATGTAACGGAATTTTAGCGAGGATTTGTTTATATATCTTACCTTTCAAATGCCTTAGATTTGGGAAATTCAAATAACTCGTCTATATAAACCAGTTAGGTCAGGTTACTCCTCTTAAAACAGAGAGGGTAAACTGATTTTGATTGGCTTATCGAAACAAGCAGTCCGTTGTATTCTATCACCAACTCATGTTTTCCAACGCTGCTGACCACCCTACCACAATTTAAACATTTCTGCTCTTGAAATCTCGATAAGACCCAGACTCTTTAGATCGCTAAATAGTTGCAAGTAGACGGTAAAAAACTGATTCAAGAACAATCTATATTAAACGTTTAACAGGAAGCTGCCCAAAATGAGGCAGATGTTAATTCCGATGTAATATTTCTTCACTAAATTTAGATAAAATTGTTGAAATCGTGTTAATAGATAGTTAGGTAATAAGAAACCTTATATTAAAGTTAATATTATTAAATTTCCAATAATCAAGCTCTCCAAATAAATATTAACTATTTTATTTCCTAAGGTCAACAAATTGCATTCATATTTCAAAAACACAAATTGGTCAAAAGAGGTGGTCTGAAGGTGTCACTTGGCAGAACTCGTTCAAAAAAAAATCTGGGGGGAAAAGTTCACACTTACTGCAATTACGTTACAATAATTATTACAATTGACAAAGTTTCTTGAAATTTGGATTTTTTAATAAAATATAGATTTTTATTTTCTTTTACTGCGCTATAAGCGGTAGGTAGTATTGTGATCGTGTCAAATTTTTGGAAACGGAGTTTTCACCGGAAATATTTATTTATATTTTGAAGTCCCCTGGGTTTGAAAAAATAGGTTTTTTTTAGAAATCTTATGTATGTATGTTAAACATACCTCAATAACGATGTGATGGCACATATCACATGTCAGATTAGTTCCCTGCTATCCGCAAGGAACGCCAAGGTCATATCTTTAAACGACCAAGAACTGGGGATGACCAAGTCCTGCTCCTCCTACCACAGTTTTAAAGGAAAAAGGATAGTGCACGCTCCATTCTATCACCAACTTCAACAGCAAGACACGTTCCGTCACAGATGAGATAAATAATAATAAATTATTAAACTATTATATTGATTCGAATTAAAATTTATTTTTGCATTATTTATTAGTTGCATAATTGTTTTAAATAACCTATATTCATAAATTCTTATCCATTTATATCAAAATATTTAAGATATTT
The DNA here is from genome assembly GCA_011037195.1 of Triatoma infestans. Taxonomy (NCBI): domain Eukaryota; kingdom Metazoa; phylum Arthropoda; class Insecta; order Hemiptera; family Reduviidae; genus Triatoma; species Triatoma infestans. The sequence continues at coordinate 54,278 of JAAEAF010001587.1, read as the reverse complement.
AGAAACATTTGGACAGGCCCGTGTAAATTTTACGTCATCAAGTGGTCCATAGCTTACTTGAGTATGTGACACACCTGCTGTAGAGGAAAGCCTAACATCGCAACCCCCCCCCCCCCAAACCTCTAAAATCCATTTTTCCAGACATATAAATTTCAAATAAAAATGATCAAGTTGAGTAAAGAGAAAATTGCGTAAAATTTAAAAAAATAAATAAATAAACCTTGAGTAAAGTCGCTATTACGGGTTACAACAGATATTGATAGTAACCCTTGTGACGGATTCTCTGATATCTAAACAGATAATGAGGTTTCAGTTTCCTAAGAGTTTTCTTCTTCTTTTTTTTGATAAATTACTCATCCATTCACAGTAACCATTCATGTAATATTTTTTTTTTTTCTTTTTATACTCAGAGAATCACATAATACTGTATTTCAGGTGAATTTGACCTGTTCACAATAATTCCTCTTACATAAGGAACGGAGTTCAGTAAGAAAGGAAGGGTCAATTCCATAAGGCCAGCTTTAGAAAATTAATAATGTAATCCATTACTCTTTCCATTGTTGATATCTGTATATAACTTTGAATAAAGTAAAATAATTGGCCACATAATATAATCTGTTAAAATTTTTTTTTTGTCTATTCATTCATCAGTTACGCGGTTGACAACAAAAATCCATTAAATCTTAAGAAAATAAATAAATAAACAATAACCACAACAGGTAGACAAGTCAAATCAATTAACATAATTACTACAACACAAATATTAAAATAAAGATGTACAAGTAAACAAAGTTATGAGTGATACTATTTAGCTAAAAACATTGTATATAAAATAGAAATGAATAATAAGGAAAATTAGTGTTAAGTTGACTGTATCTGTGTGGTGGAGTGAAAGTGGAACGAATAGTAGTGTGAGTTGTTTTGAGGTAAGTGTAAATACAACGCAGACTGTCTCGCTGCTGACTCATCATGGAAAGGTACTTCATTAACAATTTTCTTTTATATAGTGTGTATATATATATTTCATATTATACTGAATTTGACGTAATATTTTAACTCATTTAAAAAGTTTATTGATAATACGCTTTTGATATTAAAACTGGTGTGTGCAATAATCGTTCAAGGCAATATAGAATGGCATCTATTTCTAGATCCCACATATTGAACATCACACACCGCTCGATGTACCATGGAATACTTCAATGAAGGTGCGACTTTTTTTACTTTCTCTTACCGCTACTAAGAATCGCGATGGTTTTGAAAATTTTCGAAATTGAATTGTCACCGGAAAAATATATGATATGAGGTCCCCTGAGTAAAATGAAAAATGTTTTTAGCGAATGGCCTGACTGTATGTATGAAACCAAAACTGAAAAATTGCTGGAACTTCAAATCTGATATTCCGATTACGTAACCACAACCGCATCTCACCTGATGGTTTCTATCAAAATCCATCAACCGGAAGTGGGGATGTGCGGAATGTTTTTTTTCTCCATTTTTTTCGTAATTTTCTCAAAAATAGCTCCAATGATCTTCTTTAAACGTTGTACATTACAAATGGACTTTTTTTTTATTAGTAATATCTACAACTACAACAATATAGCTGTAACAAGTAAATCTGATAATATATGTATAAAATCATATTTATGTTATTCAGTTTGGTCGAGTAATCACCCAATGATGAAACTATTCCATTTTAATTTTTAAACATTCTCACTCTAGAAAAACTCTAGGTCATTTCCGCTTCAAGCAATAAAAAGAATTGTCAGGTAAGTGAGGAAGAAGCGCTATTGAGGATTCGAACAGCGAGTTAGTTAGGCTGTGAAACTTCCGGTTCTTTTTATAAGATCTTGGAGAAAAAGGGATGCGAAGAATAAGGTTAATGTTATGATTTGAAATGTAACGGGGTGCATTTTTTTGTTTTTAATTGTCTGTGGGGAGGGACGAAGCCCTATGCTATCCAAAGCTCTTCTGGGCCCATATAGCTACCCCAATGTTTGGAGCCTTCTCAGTGCATTGCCAGCCTCCGGATAGTGAGCTGTAAGAGACTCCTAGGAAGAAAAAATCTAAGGGCAGCAGCTGGACTCGAACCCGGGACCACTGCATTGCTAGTCCAGCGCACTACCAACGAGCTAATTCATTCCCTCAGGGTGTTTGGTGAATTGTTTGGTTAGACCTTACACTTCCGCTTCTTATATTCATATCGGTCTTAATGGTGTTTTTTTAGATAGTTTATGGTGCAAGTCAATCTATGATTTGCGGTCAAATAATCTAGAAAGTAATTTATAACATCTATTCACATCCTGTTGTTTCAGACGAATATGTGAGCAAGTTAATCCCTTATTAATGTACAGTCCAAACTACTATGTCAGCAGCTAGTGGGCATACAAATTTTCTGAGTGTTAAAGTGATGTGGACAAACTTTTGTTCAGTTAATTTATTTTCCACTTAAGAAACTAGGTTTGAAATATTAAGAGTTGTTGGATATTTTGACTGGCTTTGTGGGGGGGGGGGGGGCATTGACATGCTATCATTCAGCCATTAATAATGTTTATGTGATACTGAGCTGACTAATTACTTACTCATTCATTCCTTCCGCGAAACTAACCTACTACATTCATACAAATAAATACAAACGCGCCAATAAATACATTCGCACAATTAGTTTGACTGGTTTGGTAAGGATCTGAATGAAAAGTGAGAAAAGCTATATCATTCGCAAATGTTGAAATAAATGTAGTTTGGGAAGATGGTAAGTTAGCAAGATATAGTGGAAAAAACAATGGACCGAGAACGCTTCCTTGGAAGTCACCCGCTTTAACACAAAAATAAAGCTTGTATCCTTAAATATATAAGGATTCCAGAAAAATATATTTTTGGAGAAAATTGGGGTAGCCGTAACTTAAAACTCTCTTCAAAGTGCCAGTTCAGTAAAATGCACGGTTGCCATCAATATAATATTGAAGCACACTGAGAGCTTTGACTAAAATGACCAAAAATTGGATTTTACAGATTAGTTTTCTGAGTTTTTGGAAATTTTCAAATAACCTCTCTATCGATTTTCTTTAAACTTGGAATATATATAAACCTATCGGTTTTGTTTGAAAATTTTCTTTGGAAACAATTGATTTAGAGGATTCTGGGTTATCTGTGATGTTAGGTTTCATGTGTTGCTAGTTGAGATACCACCTGACTGGCAAAGTGACGGTGTGAGAACGATGGTCGTTGAACGTTGACAGTTGTTCGACTGGCGTTTGAATGAGAGTGAATTGGCGGTCAGGCACCCATTTTAAGTGAGCACCACTGTCTTTAATTTCTCCTTCCAATGCCCAGAAAATGCTCCTTAGATTGCTCCTTCTGGGAGCTTGTGGTAAGGAGACATATAACAGCCATCTATTGCAGATTTCAGTGTTTGGTTTTATCCCCTAACAATCCAAATCTTTCTAATATATCCTCAAACGTTCTCTTTAGCAACTATGTTTGCCGTAGATAATAAAACTTCAGCCCTGCAGAAATATTCTTTCACCTTTTTCAAGCTACAGCAAGGGTACAACTCACAGAAACTGCTTTTTATGTCATTTTCAAGAATCACGAAAAAGTGTCATATTTGAAAATAAATATGGACTTAAAAAGTTTATTCAAAACATATTAACCAATCAATTAATTCTGGATATAAGTATTATGTTATCTTGCATGCCCACTTTCTTTAATATAAAATGTTATTGCTTTTATTAAGGCATTTCGCTTGAACAATAGTAGTTGCACTATGAAAGTAAGATCCAGATAACTTTAAAAAAAAAAATCTATGGCGCAACATCCCATGAAGGGCCAAGGCTTGCCAGACGGCGATTTGAATAGGGAGGCATGTGGTAAGCACGCCGCAGTTCCCTCGCCATTTAGTTCCGGCCTTCGCTACTAGGTCGCTACTATCTGTAGTTTCCCACTTTTTATCACGTTGCTGGGTCAACACCAACTTTGCCCTCACGGGAATCGAACCCTGAATTCTCGCATGAAAGGCGAGTTCGCTAGCCAAGACCAACGCGTGAGAACATAACCCATTTAAATGGTTTAAAATACTGTAACGCAGCCACTGGTGCCATCTAGGAGAGAAAGCAGGTACATGCATGTAGTTCTCCTAATGGCCGCTAGGAAGCGCTGGCAGCGCGCTCTAGCTCTTTCTAGAAGAATCGAGAAAGTTCTAGACCCTTCTCCGCCGGTATAAATAGTGGGACAACAGAGAGTTTGCAGAGATTCTTGTTTCAAACGAGGTGTCATTTGTGATAAGTGTATAAAAAGTGAACTTATCGTTTAAACTGTGAATTAATTATTATTAAGCGTTATATTTGTAACTTATTGTGTATAACAATAAAATGGTGTTTGTCTTACTGAAGTTTAGAGTATTTTATCTAAACGAACCCACTTAGAACTAGTTGAAGTAGCTAGTTTAGAGGGAAAAAGGTTACAATACAATAGAAAAAATGAATTTAAATTAAAGGTCTTATCGCATGTTTCAAAGAAAAGTAACATGAAGTAATACAAATTGAACAATGTTAACAGAAATATATAATTAGGTGAGGTCAAACGCTATCAGTATATAATACTGTACAGGAAGCATTGGAGAACCAATCATGTTATTGAATAGAATATTTTAACATAACCAGTTAATTAGTTGACAACGGAACAAAAGGTTATTTCCTAATGTTATGATTTTGGAAGGGATATTAACAGATAGAAATATCTGTAGTAGATATCGATTATTAGATGATAAGTTTAAAGAATTGCAATGTGGGTAACAGGGATTATCAGACTGGAAATCAGTTAATCAGCACCTGGTTTGTTGGGGCGACCACAACTAAATTGTATTCATTGAGAATAATTGTATACATTCATGTAGTAATTGAAAAACTAAAAATAGTTCTTAAAAAACAATTCAAACTGATAAATATTCAATAGTTGCTCTTCTTCATACATACAGCTGGTAGAACTGAGCGTTCAGCAAAATAGTATTTTATTTATTTATTTATATACGGGCAATGTCCCTTTATATACTAATAATTTTTGCACATGGCCATCGAATTGCACAATGACACGAAAATAAGAAAGAAAATAATTTAAAAAATAATATAAAAAATCTTATATTAATCTAAATATATATAATACTAAGAAGGGTCAATAAGTAACGAGACAAATCGGTGTAGCTCAGAAATTGGTTTATTTAATCAATACATAGTTTCAGTGTCAAGTTGGCCTCCTTGTACTTAGTATCTCATCAGCTGTTCGAAAGTATTTGGTAAGCATAATCTCAAATGTATAGTTAACAATGGCGAGTCCGCTCGAGCATTGCACTCGAAAGAATAACGCTCAGTGATTAGATTTTTAGTAGCAGAAAGTATCAAAGGTAGTGAAATCCACGAAAGAATGTTGAAAGCGTACGGGAATAATTGTTTGAACCGTTCGAACGTTTCCAAGAGTAGAACAATTTAAAAGTGGCCATGTAAGTGTCTGTGAGAAGCAACGAAGTGGACGACCGGTTGAAGTTTCAACTTCCTCCCTCGAATCTCGCATTAACGCAAAGATCAAAGAACCATCAACAGCCAGTATTTCTGTGATATGATCACAAACAAAATAAGGCCTCCCATTCGAACGAAACGTAGTGGAATTTTTATTGAAGGCGAAAGTTTAGTTCATGACAATGCGCGCCCACACTCACACAGTTAACTCAAGAAACACTTCAAAAAGTGGGGTGGGAGATCCTTCCACATCCCCGATTTTGCCTAATCGGACTTCCATTTGTTTAGACTCCTTAAAGAGGCGTGGGAAACATTTCCAATCCAATGAAGAAGTGCAATGTAATCAGGTGGAAAAGTGGCTTTGAGCGACATAAACCAGAGAATTTTATTGCATACTTTCAGGTGACCAAGTTTACCCAAAATTTTATTAATAATCCACTAACTGAATCTAAAAGAAATAGTAAGTTTAAACTTTCTGCGATTTTTTGTTTATAGTGAGCTTTGTTGACCATAGCAAACACACAAAGAGGATTAGTTTATAAAAACCACTTTTTAGTATTTAGAGGACCTCAGAAACTTGTATTTCACGTGAAATAATACTGATATGCAATATACTAATTGCAATAATTAAGTAAAAGAAAACAGAAAGAAATGACGACCATTATTACATTACTAGTTTTATATATATAGTTGTGCGTGTTTGTGTAAACAATGTGAAAAATTATGGCTGTTCTAAATTTATATATGAAAGGGTAAACTATGAAAGCAGTAATATGTAGAACAATGGTAAGCTCACGTGTTTCTAGATTGCTGGGTTTCCCATTCTACCATACAAGAGTTTCATGTACTCATTCCGAAACTACTACCCCAGCAACATATAATGTGCTCCTTGTCAAAATCCCAAAACCATTTACTCTACACCCACAACAACATAGAGAGGGATGATGATGATGATGGCCGGCTATGGTAGAGTTTGAACTTGAGAACGTTGTTGTTGACACTTTTGTACTGGACACCAATCATAGCCCATATAAATACGTATATACTGAATATAATTCGTTTAACAGGACATTCAACAATACACAAACACACACACATATATAAATTATACATATGCACAATAAAAACATACACACTAATGACAGAAACACTCCACATCTATAGATCACAATCATCCCTCTCCATTCTCTTCATATTCTGTCACTCAGGGCTGTGGGCGTTACTATGACAACTGGAATGAAGACTTGTACATACCATTCCTGCTACCACCAACTAAACACCATCATAAGCACCATTCTGTTAATATTTTGCAGCAATATTATCAAATAAATGGCAGCCACCATTTCTCGGTGAATAAGACCGTTAATTTGCTTCGGCTAATATATTCATGTAAATCAGAAAAATTTATAAAAATCATTCATAACGCATTCAGGAAGGTGATTTCGAAACCTTCAGAAAATAGCAAACAGTTTTTATAATAATTTCATTATTTCAATTATGTAATAAGAACTAATTGAGTAGAAGAACCAAACTGAGTAGAAGATAATTATGAGAAGTCAAACAAAAAATATGGGGAGAAAATTAGTTAATGAGAGATAGTGGCAATATAAAACATCAACTAATCTCTCAATGCTGACAAGGATTTCCACGATTACAGATTTTTATTACTTATTTTCAGTGTTAACTAATTCAAAGCCCGCAAGGGGTATCTGTGCAGGCAGTTACTTGGGGAGTAGCGACCCCACGAGTTACCACAGCTCAGTACTCCTTGCAGTTCATCAGAACAGTACACAATACACTTAAACTACATTCACTCTACACGTTACAGACAAGGACAAACACAGTACGCAAACTAGGGACGGAGACAAAACTAGGGTTAATTGGCGAAAGCCAAGGAAGAAGGAAGGGATTAATTAGCTCAGTGTTAGCGCGCTGGACTAGCAACGCGGAGGTCCCGGGTTCGAATCCAGCATGCTGACCTTAGATTTTTTCTTCCTAAGAGCCTCTACAACTCACTGTGCGGTGATGGGCAGTGTTGTCTGTAGCTAGAGAACGCTGCTTGGAGGCCGGCTGTCAGTGAAGAAGGCCCTGGGGGGCACAATAGATCTTTCAGGTCGCAGTGCAATAATCCCCTTCAACAATCTACAATCTAAGCAAATTTAAGCATTAAAAGAAATTTGTCTAAGAACAGACTTAACATCGTTAATCCCCTGGTTACAATAGCATTATCATTACATAACTCAACTCTGCGAAGCTAGTTTGAGAGATACCTCGCTAGTATGGGAGGCTCGGGATTGAAATATATATTTCTCCGGGGAGAAAAGGACCAGAAATAACTGTCCTGCAGACTTCTCTCACTATTCGAAAAGAGTGGGGGGACCACTGCCTGCTGCATATCGAAATGAGAATTTTTCTGAGGTCCATTTCTCTCAAACTCTCATCTAACGTTTTGCGGTATAAACCCTGACCCAATATAATAAGAAAATTATCTCCACTTTGGGGACTCCCAATATGGCAGTTATTTCGGCTGCCAGCGCTCTGAATTTAGACATTTATCAGCATAAGCCAGAGCAATCCGGTAGCGTCCGGATACAGAGAACATCAATCAAGAATACTCGGTCCAGCACATTGTCCTACCACATATCTCGGGTCGGATATTAATTACAGTGTGGTTGGTCAGCACTTCATGAACGCAGTGCAACATTTTAAAATCATACTGTTATGCCTATTTAAAAAACTCATGCTGCGCTAATATTGGGCACGGCGCAGCAAATGATGCCGCCTGACACAGTCTGCACCCGACCTCACCGACAGTATCGACGATTCCATATTATCTGGTAAGCAAAATCTAGTCTTAGATCACGATAAAGGTCCTTTCCGTTTCAGACAATAGACGTCCACGCGTTAACCTAGCAAACGATACTTCCTGTCACTGTCCAACGACGCCGGGTATCGCCCATCGCCCGTGTAGCACCCACGTTGCCACCGCGCTCAGCGGATCACAATGCTCTCAGGCACCTGTGACACCAGATCACCAGGGTGAAAACAGCGTCGGATTCCCTCATCCGGTTTATCTGGGCGTCGTTCTGAGCGGCAATAACTAGGAAGAGAAAAATCTAAGGGTAGCTGAGCCTCGAATGGGAGCCTCCGTCTTCCAGTCCAGCGATCTCACTGAGCTAATGCTTTTTCTTGCTGAACCGCTAAGGCCAAAATATAATCTAAGAATACGGGAGCATGAGTTTTTTTATTGGAGCTGTTTAAGGAAACCAGCCTGAAATGCTAGGTGATCCACATGTGTATCATTGTTAATATCAGTGATGTGGAAAGTTTATTATGCTATGGATCTTTCTATCTATGACCGAAGTAAGTAAAATCTGGAAAAGCTTTCAACAGGGAAACTGTTTTAGAAGGCAAAGGAGAACCCCATGAACATTGTTGCTGAAAAGCAGAATATTCAAGCAATCTTCACAGAGAAATATGTCAAAGGAAATAAGTTTCAAACGTAGGCAGCTGAACAAGAAGATACGGAAGAATAAGAGACCCATAAGAAGATGATCAAAAAAATCTCTGTCTAGACGAAATGACTTCGCGTCAGCTAAACCATATGAAGGAACTGTCAAAATATAATATAGCCTAGAACTTTATTTCAATAAAGTGAGCCGATTTGTTAAACAAGCTGTTCTGATATACACTGTTACTGCTGTATACTAACTGTTTATTATTTGTTGCTATACATTGCCCGAAATAACACTGTCTACAATCTACTAAAAAAAAACGTTCCTTTTTAAACCCTTTAAAGTCTGTCAGATTATTTCGAAAACTCTAAATTCTAACTTCCAATATTCCTTAATTCCTGTATAATAATAAGATAAGACAATACCGCCTCAGAGATAATAAATACCTTTTAACAGCAAAAATCACGCTCACAGAGAAAATGGAAATCAGATTATCCTCTCTACACAAGAGCATGCTGCTTTCAAAGGCTGCTCTCTTAGCTAAATTGAAGTCCTTTTTGTTTTATTATATTATTTTGGAAATTATAATTTTAAGTTTCAAAGGCAAAATAGAAAATTAAGTTCAACAAATGACGACAGCAGTGACAAAGCTCCATTGTCCATTGTCATCAAATGTGTGTAATTAGGCAGTTAAATAGAATTTAACAACGTATTATGTTGTTAACATTCCTTTATTATATATATAACATGAGCAACATTCTCTTACTTTCTATTACTTAGAAGTTCTAGCAGGAGGACATGGTAAATGTATTTTAGAAAGGCAGACTGGAAGTGAACTAGCATTGCAAATAGGATTTAGCAAAACAGATACAAACACAATTCTAAGGATCTCTTACTATAGGGAACTGGGTTACAAATTACCATTAGACCTCCAACTAGAAATTAAATATCCTCAGTTGCTATTTCTCTTGCTGTCTGAGGTTTCTCAATATTGAGAATTCCTCTAATCTAAAATACAATGGAAATGAGGCTCACACAGAATGTCCAAATTTCTAAATTTAACAAAAGGGTTCCAAAAAAAAATTAAATTTTAATATTATTATACAATATAATTCATTAATAATGAATAAAAAAGTGAAACTATAAATTATTTAGATAAATCCATTGCATTTTAAATTTCAATTCTCTATAGCAATCTCAATTATCACTGATTGGTCCTTTGTTGATATTAATGGATTTATTTGTTAAATTATAACAATTTGGCAATAATTATGCGCTGCAGAGTGATGTTGTGAACCACTGGATGAGGTCCAACTAGATACCACTATATAGAAATCAATAACGTACATTAAGTACATAAGTTAGAATGTAATTCCCATCATTTAAATTAGTTTAAAAGCACTGGAAAAAATAAGTCAAATTAAATATATTATATTTAAAATATATTAAAAAATTTATATATATATATAAATCAATATATATTGAAAAATCTAACAAAACATACGGTATACAAACTTCACTGCATTACACCCAATTGCAACTATAATGGAGTTGATGAGGAGAGAAATTAGGTTTGATTAATTAGACGAGATATGAAGACACTGTTATAATATAGCTATAAGTTACACAAACTGCACTGGACTTGTAATGATTTTATAGAATAAAAGGTGAGAGTAGAGATATGACACGATGCGATGTATGGTTGAATCTGATAGATAGATATCTATATAGATGTCGTTAGGTAGATTCTCACTGGCTTATATACAGGTTCTCCCACTCTAGCCTGCTAAAGTCAGAAAGTACCAGAGACGGTCCTTCTCTCTCTTAATTCTCTCTCTTGCCATTACACAACGCTTGCTACATAGGTGAATCCAAACAGTTTTTACAAAACAGACTCCGACAACACGAATTAGACATTATTAACAAAAAAATTACAGCACTGTTCATGACTTTCAATCATGCCATGGATTTCAATAACCTTTCCATTTTAACCACTTACCCCAACCATTCAAAATGTCTTCCATGCGAATCCTTACAAATTCACCTCCATCCGAATTCTATCGATTTTAAAAAAAGACGAAAAGAATTCTATGATTTTAAAAGAAGAAATCATAACTTCAACTTATAACAGTATTTTTCTAACGCTAAATAAAGACACTCGCCAGTAATTTGTTCTTCCAAATTTGAAATTGCCGCGCCTCACTATAAACATTTTTCTTATCCCTCCCACCTTTTAACAGTTTTTTAAATTTTTAAATAAATACTCTCTCTTCATTTCAATCTCAGCGATCACTCTTCTCCTACCCTAAAGGTATCTTTATCTGTTTTATTTTCTCTTATTGTTAATATTATTTTTATTTAATTTACTATCACTTCTATGTTATAATTTCTTCTAATTAATATTTCTTTATTACATTTTTTTTTTTTTCATAAATCTGTACACATTTTTCGTAACTACAATACTGTACAATAATATATTTTCTCCAATAAATTTTACAGAGCTCCTGAAGAAGGGCACCGATGGTACCCGAAACGTAGGGCAACAAAGAATTCTTTTTCTTTAAAAACTACTCTGGCCATTGCCGTACAAATATCTCATTCTCATTGAAATTAAATATAATTTTCAAAAAGTGATTACAAAATACTATTATTTATAATCAAATCTTAAAATTAAATAGAAATCTTTGAGAAAAAAAAAGTGTGAGGGGAATCCAAAATTTTCCCCTAAAGCCGTATGTATACTAAGGATAATACATATTTAGCTATGACTAAGAATTGAAACTTTTTTCGGTCAAAATTATTTTAGAAGTGTGAGATGGTGATGATTCGTTAGGCTCTCTAAATTGCTACATTACATTATTAATATTATGTAATTTAATAGTTCCATCACCCTGGCGGGAATTAATAAGAGCGAATAAAAGTTGTAAAAATTTTAAGAAAGTATATCAATCAGATGTAGGAGAATCGCAGCAGGAAAAGTTGTGTAAGTAAGCATAATATTTAATTTTGCCAAACGCCGAAAATAGAGCTTAAAGAAGCACCCTTAGTGAGTGACTCCAAGGCACTCAAATAATCCATTTTTTTGAAGATGTAAGTGAAAAATTTACATCATAGTATATATTGTAAATGAATGCAGAAATAATCCATATACTGGAAGTAGATAACTGTAGGAAGGTTTATTAAGGCACTAGATAAACATAGTAACTCCTAGTTATCTGGCAACCATGTAAGCCCCTTCAGCTACATCCAAAACTCCATTATCCCTAATGTTCCGCATTTCAACTAGTAAACCACTTAAATATATATGTATATATACTTCAACTAATCTACAACATCCTGCCAATAATTCTTCTTCCTGCAACTGTTCCGTGACTTCCTTTTTGTTAATAAATTACAATAACCAATCATTCTTCAATTTAACAACAATTAAAAAGACTGGTTAGTTTAGGCATAAATTTTCCTCTAACATATATAAATAGATTCTGTTAAGCGAATAAGGCATAGTCATTTTTTTAAATAATAACATGGTAATAGAAAAACCGTTCAAATATATTTCAAAAATAATATTTTGTTTTCCGCTTCTAATTCAAATAGCAGTCATATTAATGGATTTCTGCGCTGCTATATTAACTCTCTCCAACCGTGGCTTTCCAAATACCGACTCCCTTTCTCAACTAAGCAAGCCGAAAGTAAACAAATAAATAATGGCTAGACCCTTGTCTATCAATTGGTTCCAAGTCATTAAGGGATTACGGAGGAATGAGAGGGCAGATGTTTCTGGCTGAATGAAGGCTTTACATTAGCACAACCTATCTGAGATTTGCTACAACTAGCCACTTATTGTTTCGTGAAGAGATGCCATTAGGAAAAAAAAAACAGGTGGAAGCTGCGGCCAGTAAATCCTTGACATTGTAATTGGATAATCCCCGCGGCAGATACATGTAGCAAATTTCCGTCCTACTTTTTAGCCTCGACAAAATTGGGGAACACCTGATGCCCACTCTCTAATACTAGAGAAATGAATTGCGAAAAATATATTGCTATACTGTGCGCCAGGGTGGGCGCTCAGATATTTAGAAGATTTGGGAAACATACAATTAAATTTCTATAAAAATCTATTTTCTATCCCTCGCAATACACCTGGGTGCGCTTGGAAACATTACGTTTAAAAATTCACTTTGCAATTGTTAAAGCATCTCTTAATTTAATGTTCAAAATTTTTGAATTCTGATTCTTTTAATTATTCCAAAATCAGCTTCCTTCAACTGTTTTCATTTAGTTTCTAAGCCATAATTGATATTCTCAGCTAACTGATATTATTTCAAGTTTAAATCTGGGAAGTTTAGATTCATTAATAAAATATTTAAAAGATAAATCAAATATTAATATATTATTAGAAAAATACAAAGCGTATTTTTAGTTTCTTCTGATTTTGATCGAATGTTAGTTAAATTCTAATTATGTTATGTTTACAAAATCTTCTTATTTAAAAAAACAAATAACCCAACCATATTTAACACAATAACTTTTATGTCATGTAATTAAATTATTTATTCAATTTAGAATGGCCGGACTTTATTTTATTAAATTTACTATAAAAAAATATAACTTTCTGCAATAGTGGACAACATGAAAATATAACTCATTTGTTTTTGGAATAGATAATTATTACAATCAACAAAATATGTGTAATGTTTATAAATCTTTAAAAAATATTTCAGTACTCAGGTCCTTCTTATTGAATGAATAGTTAACTAAGTGTATTTTCATTAATGTTAACGATAGAAAGAAACTGCATTACTTCTGCCTCTTAAATAATAATCTTAATTTATAATTTTATTTTATTCTATATAATTACTTCATTTTTACTTTCTCTTACTCCTAGTGAGAGGAAGTATTGTAATCGTGTCAAATTTTCGATATTGAGTTTTCACCGGAAATATCCGTTTTGAGGTCCCCTGAGTCCAAAAACGTAGTTTTTAGCAAATGGTCTGTGTGTGTGTGTGTGTGTGTACGTATGTGAACAGCATAACTCAAAAACGAAAAACCGTGGAAAGTTGAAACTTGATATTACGTTTAGGTATCACCATAGGACCTGACGGTGCGTTATCTAACAAAATTCCTCAACCGGAAGTACCACTTTACTAGTTGGTTATTTTGCGTTTTTACGATTTTCTCAAAAATGGCTCCGACGATTTTCTTTAAACTTGGTGTATCAACTACTCATACAAAGAGCTACAACTTTTATTTGAAACATTTCTCCGGGAAAATTCATTTAAGGGCACTTCTGGGGGAGGGAGTTTAGGTTTTCATCTTAACTGCTACTTCAGTTTATTAGAAAATTCTGTCATCTAAATAATGTTAATTAGAATTAAATATGTTGTTAGAAATTCCGAGTTTGAAAAAAATCTGATATCCGGAATTGCGTTTGTTTTATCACTTTTCTAAATGATTTCTTCAATTTTTCGCGATTTTCTCAAAAATGGCTCCGACGATTTTCTTGAAACTTCGTATATAAACTAAAAATGCAATTATCTGCATCTTTTATTTAAGACAATTCTCTGGAAAAATTCATTTAAGGGCACTTTTAAGGGAGGGGTGTGATTACAGCTTCCTCTAAAGTGGTATCATAGTTGATTATACAATTCTATCATCCAAACAAAATTAATTAGAAATAAATAGATGGCAAAAATTCCAAGTTTCTAGAAAATTAGTAAGCCGGAAGTGCGCTTTTACTGAATAGCTTTTTCAGTTTTCGACGAATTTCGTTTGTCAATTTGTCAATTTTATAATTTTGAGAACAGGAGTAAGAGAAAGTTGTGTGAGTGTTTCACACCAGATTTTTTTGTTTAAATTTGTGAAAGATGAGCCAACTCTTTTGTTACAGGTTGTAACCAATAAAACAAATAAATTTCTATTTCTATTCTATTCTACTAGAGAAATAAACGGAGACGATCTTTTGGTGTGCCCGGGTGTCAATGATTCTTGAACGCTAACTAGTAAATTATACTAGATCGCAAGAACAAGACTGATGACAAAACAGGCCTATAACTTCATCGTTGTAGTAAAAATAATTAAATAAACCTAGTGACAAAATTTGGGATTTAAACAACCATTTTCTTAGTGATTGAATAAAAAAGTCAAATGAATGAAGAAATTAATGCGAATGAGAAAAATCTTGTATAAACTTTTCCAGACAAAGTTTCATACATGTTATCATAAATATATAAAATGTACAGTGCCGATGCTAAATTTAAGTAACAAAATTGGAGCATTTTTTCCATAAAATCATGGAAAACTGAAAGTATAAATTCATTAAAATAGCATTTCTGGTAAAGCTTCAAACTTAATAGTTTTTAAAAATATTTAATTATTCTTTTTTAGATTAATAAGTTTGTACCACGTTTTGATTATCACTAGAGTAAGCCTTAGATCACCACGCCGCTTTCCACAGAACCCCCAATGATAAATTTTCCCAGTACAATATTTCATTTAGATGGCCCACGATGTTTGAAGCAAATCGATAGAACCGTTTTCGAAAAACTCGAGAAAAAGTGAAGAAAGAAAAAAGCATTCAATAATCTAGGATTTTGAGCAAAACTTTCATCTGAGATACTAGGTTGGAAGATGTATAGAATCTTCAAATATATCATTCACATATTATAAACAATCCAATGTATTGTCATAGTCCTTCCCAACAAAAATCGCTGTCTGGCAGATCATGGTCCTTGCTGTGAAAAAGATTTAGAAGTAAAATATAATTATGAAGTGCTCCCACAAAATTCTCTCACATGGTAGATAAAATAAAATACGCTGTACTGCTGGGCAATAGTGGTGCTTATTAAAAAAAAAGCAAGTAGGAATTGTGAAACAAATTTTACGAACTAAAAGGCCTAATCATAACTTTATTTACACATAAAGCTATCTACTTAATAATAGTTCATTTCAGGTTGTACTGTTAGTTAATCATTTAGACTGAAAATTTAAGCAGCTTCTCGCCTGAAAGACACATAGGTTGAGACCGGTCAATGGCTTGTTATAATAACTAGAGACTCACATTGCAATGAGGTTCCGTACCTGTTCATTAGTATCCTCTTTCAAAAAGCTTACCAAACTTACTCAATAAGATGTGCGTAATTAATATCGTAGAAGCCCACCGGGCATCGAAACCCCTCATAGTAAGGCGAGATAGTTAGTGTGGTAGATGTGAGAAAGAAAGATAAATTTAGAAATGCTAAGAAGAAATAAACTAGTAGATATGTTGTATATTGATATAATGAATTAGAAATATATAATAACTGCAGGGACGTTTCACTGGTGGTTGTAAGATATTGAGAATAAGGATAGCGAGAGAATAATTAAGAGAGACAGACAGACTGGCTGATTAATAGAAAGTACGTTGAATGATGTTGACTGATTGACTGGTGTCGATAACTGAATCTAAAAACTGTTCTCCTTTTGGGCTAGCTCTATATGGAATTCTCCCTACGTAGTTTGGTTTGTGAGTAAATAATGATTCGGATCCCATTGATTCAGATCGTTGGTTCTTCGGGTCCTTATGAATCTTAATGATACGGATTCAGTTTCATTAGCAATTCGTCTATATGAGAAGGTTTGTGCCCATGATATCAAATTTGTCTTTGGATATAATAGTGAAATGATTATAGTAAAAAGAAAAGGAAGTTATTTAAAAAAAAAAAACATCCTTATAGATATATATAGATAACATGTATTCTGAATCAAAATAGAATATATAACAAATTAACATTTAATTAGTAAAGTTCTCTATACAATAGGCAACAAACTGAAGTTTTACTTCTGAATTTTGTGTTTATTAATTAAATAAAACCTTAGTGTTGTTATTCATATTAGGTACATTTTAAATTATTCATTGTAATGGTTACGAAATCCAATTTATACGGATTTCTAACTTTTAACTCGATATAAATGTGGACAAATGGCCATGGTTGGAAATAGTTTTGTTAGCTTTACCGTTAT
This sequence comes from Triatoma infestans, assembly GCA_011037195.1. Taxonomy (NCBI): domain Eukaryota; kingdom Metazoa; phylum Arthropoda; class Insecta; order Hemiptera; family Reduviidae; genus Triatoma; species Triatoma infestans. Next base: position 37,315 of record JAAEAF010001587.1, on the reverse strand, counting down.
CAACAATTCACAAGTTGTTCTATGTGGCACGGTAGAAAACTTAATTAAAAACAGTTGAAATAATAATATTGTAGTTGGAACAAATATTTCATTCTTTTAGAAATATTTAAACGATATTAGAAACTTCTAAAATTACCTAAGTTAATAAATAATCAATCATCAAGACAACAATGTTATTATATTGTTATTTCAGATTTTTTAATCATTCTCATTGGCAATTAATTGTTAACATTTCAAACAAACAAATGCCAACATATTCTGCAATATATATATATGTGTGTTATTCACATATCATTTACTTTTGAAATGTGTAGAAATATCTGGTGGAATCACAATGAGACTTATTCAACTTAAAATTTCTGTTAATATAACCCTAGTACAAACTCACGAATACATATATAATGTATTTCGTAGATGTGTGGTTGTGTTTTTATATATAGTTTTTCGTGAATCTCGAAAACAGGTAGCATTTTTTCCCCCGGTTTATTTAGTCCATATATATGCAGATTTTTCACTTTTATTTGAAACATTTTCCTGGGAAAATTCTTTAGAGAGGTCCTGGAGAACATCGTCCAAGGGATCAGTGCCGTTGGGCACTTCTCTGAGATACGGTTCTGAGAGCAATAGGAAAAATGATCTTTTACGCTTCCGAGGCCAATTTCATGAAAAACACTTGAGTTTCCGAGTTTGAGACTGCGTCAGCGGTTTGCTACAAACCTACGTTTCGCTAATATTGCAATGCGCCTCTTCCAAGGGTAGTTACACCTTGAAAGCCAATGAGGTCCTGAACCTTGGTGGAGAAGGGACGTGGCGTGCTATTTAAAAATTCCAACTTTGAGAAGACTTGTAAATTAAAACGTCATTTAGAAAATTACTCGCCCGGTTTGTTTTTTGTCTATAAGTCAGAGACAAAGAACTATTGTCTTTGTAAACATTATTTTAAAGAAAGATACTTTCCGAGGATATCAGAAAAGATATCATTAGAACATAATGCAAACATTGTACAAGGATCAACCTGAAGCAGGCTACTTGGTTGGGAATTTTGCCTGGTTCAATCAAATATAATTTTAAAACATTGAAATGTTTTTTTTTCCTTGCCTCAGAATCTTTTTATATTCTATATAATTTATTCACAAGAAGAATTGAAGGATTTAACGTGCAAAAGAAGAATTACTTCCGTTCACCGATTTTTCATGGACACCAGCAGCACTTTGCAAAATCAATGAAATATTTTTCTATATACATTATTGAGAAGGCGTATTAACTACTAGTAAGTGGAATTCAACTTGATTCATAATTATGTGGAATAGTTGTTTGAGATTAGATACTGAATCAAAAGATTAGGAACAAAACGAAAGAAAAATCTTTGTATATTGTTTGAAGAAATTGTTTGCATATTTGGATTTTGTTGATGTGAAATTTTGAGATCGTTAGCAAGGTAGAATCAGAGACATAAAATGAAGTATCTTGTAATCTACAGGAAGGTGTAATAGTAACGCAAAGATACAGCAGAGAGAAGAGTGGCCCTCTCTGGTTAACAGAGACTACTCTCTGACTTAGGCAGGCCAGAGTGGGAGAACCTGTGTATATAAGCCAGTGGGAATCTACCTAAAGGATCTAACAGATACAACCATACAACTGTACACATCGCATCGTGTCATATCTTTACTCTCACCATTCATTCTATCATTTTCATTATAAAGTCCAGTGCAGTTAGTGTAAACTTAGCTACATTATATTAGTGTCTAGTACCGCAAAGATACAGCAGAGAGAAGAGAGGCCCTGTCTGGTTAACAGAGACTACTCTCTGCTGTATCTTTGCGGTACTATTACAGAAGGTATGATTGAAAAAGTTGAATTCATTCTGTATCTGAGTGCTTGACTGAACTCCAACCAAGTCGGTAGTATATAGTTTCAAGTTCTTAGATAGTGCCAGCTCAGTCAGTCTTGTTTGGTTGTTTACGCTTCGATTGTCTGCCTATTAGTCACGGTTATAGTGTTTATACGTTTAGTACCGTATACGGTCTGTCGCTTGTCGATGTAACATCTTTCCGTTTAAAAGCTCAATTTCTACATTTAAAATAAAATGAATTATAATATGAGTATTTTCTCTACCTAATGAAAAAGATGCTAAAATAACTATGATTTTTAAAATTTTACATCCTGCCTGGCTTAGGTTTTCTATATTTTAACAATAAAAAAACTGTTAGGAAAAATAAATTAATAAGGCAATGAATAAAAAAAATATATGCGTTTACAATTAATATTGATTTTCAGATATCAAAGAATTTACAATTAAAAAAAAAAAAGAATATGATAACGAATTAAATTAAAAAAATTCCAAAAGAAGAAGTATTTAACATTCAGTAAAGTTTACTGGGGGAAAAAAAGTAATATTCTGGAAAGTATGAATAACCTTCTATTGTACAAACATGGCAAGAGATAAAAACAGAATTAAAAAAAATAGGATTAACATGAACACCGTTGGCAAACTAAATAATAACAAGAGCAGAGAGAGCCAGACAGAGCAAGTATAGAACTTTTATTGGGACAAAGTTAGTGTTGCTAAATAAATAAAAAAGTAAAAAAACACCAAAACTTCTAAAAGAAGATTCCATTATAATAATGTGCTTTGTAATATGGTCGAACGATTATCTAAATATTGAGTACGCGATTAAGGAGACATGTTTAACGGCCTTCATTTCTTTTATTTCAATTTACCTATATTTCTTTATAATAAACCGGCAAAGCAGTCGACTTTTTTTCTTTTTTTTTTATAAAAGGATAAAATGAAAAAAAGAAAAATCTGGTGTGAAACACTCACACAACTTTCTCTTACTCCAGTTCTCAAAATTATAATTGACAAATGTTATAGTTAGTGTATCAAATTTAATAAAATTCGTCGAAAATTGAAAAAAACGGTTCAATAAAAGCGCACTTCCGGTTTACTAATTTTCATGAAACTTGGAAGTTTGGCCATCTATTTATTTCTAATTAATTTTCTTTGGATGATAGAATTTTGTATAATCAACTATGATAGCACTTTAGAGAAAAACATAGCCCCACCCCTTCCCAAAAAGTGCCCTTAAATGAATGTTCCTAGAGAAATGTTTTAGATAAAAATTGTAGATCACTGCATGCGCAGTTTATATAAAAAGTTTCAAGAAAATGATCGGAGCCATTTTTGAGAAAATCGCGAAAAAGTGAAAAAAAAAAATTTAGTAAAGTGGTAAAGTAAACGCACTTCCGGTTATGCGATTTCTCTCAAACTTGGAATTTCAACAATATATTTAATTCTAATTAACATTATTCAGATGAGGGAATTGTCCAATAAACTGAAATAGCACTTTAGATGAAAACGTAACCCTACCCCTCCCAAAAAACTGCCCTTAAATGAATTTTCCCAGAGAAATATTTCAAATAAAAGTTGTAGCTCTTAGTATGTGTAGTTGATATAACAAGTTTGAAGAAAATCGTCGGAGCCATTTTATGAGAAAATCGCAAAAAAATTAAAAAAAACAACTAGTAAAGTGGTACTTCCGGTTGTGGAAATTTGACAGATAACGTACTGTCCAGATCCCATGGTGATACCTAAACGGAATGTCAAGTTTGAAAGTTTCTACGATTTTTCGTTTTTGAGCTATGCTGTTCTCATACATACACATACACACACACACACACACACACACACACACAGACCATTTGCTAAAAACTACTTTTTTGGACTCAGGGGACCTCAAAACGGATATTTCCAGAGAAAACTCGATATCGAGAATTTGACACGATTACAATACTTCCTTTTAATAGAAGTAAGAGAAATTAAAAAAAAAAAATTGACAAATTAAATATTTCTATTCCAATGATAATTAAATTTGTTTTAGAAGCCAAGTTAGTATGCAACCTTATTCACCATTTTCTTTCAGCTCAATTTTTTGTTCAAAATTTCCATCTTTATCGTAGATTTCTTTTTGTCGTGATATACCACTTTTTACTTCCTCTTACTCCTAGTAAGAGGAAGTATTGTAATCGTGCCAAATTTTCTCCGTACAGCTTAGCTCAAAAACGAAAAATCGCAGAAAGTTCAAATGATAGAATCTGATATTCCGTTTGGGTATCATCATGGGATCCGATCAATTGGCCAGCGGTGAAAGTTCCTTGAACCGGAAGTACCATTTTACTGAATAGTTTTTTCACTTTTTTTTGGAAATTTACTCGAAAATGGCTCCAACGAGTTTCTTTAAACTTATTATATCAACTACACTTACAATGATCTACAATTTTTATTCGAAACATTTCTCCGGGAAAATGCATTTAAGGGCACTTTTAGGGGTGAGGGGGTGTGGTGGTGGTGGGTTGTCCTCTAAAGTGCTATTTCAGTTTACTATACAATTCTATCATATAAATAATATTAATTAGAATTAAATGTGTGTTGAAATTCCGAGTTTGAAAACAGGTTTAGGAGGGTTAGGTTTTCCTCTTATACAATTCTACCATCCAAACAAAATTAATTAGAAATAAATAGATGGCCAAAATTCCGTGTTTCAAGAAACTATGTAAACCGGAAGTGCGCTTTTACTGAACAGTTTTTTTTTTTTTCAGTTTTCGACGAACCCAACGAATTTTATCAACTTCGGTATACAACTATAAAATTTGTCAATAACAATTTTGAAAACTGGAGTAAGAGAAAGTTGTGTGAGTGTTTCACACCAATTTTTTTTTTTTTTGTGATCACCAGGTTGTTCACCCATCTTCAGGATGTCTTGAAGAAACAATGTGATAAGAGTGCTAAAAATAAAATCACTTTACAACACTCAGTACCCGGCAATTTGTAAACGGAGTTTCACTTATACTGTATCTGTGATAATTTGCAGTAGTGCAGACTAACCACATTGAATTCTACCTTTCAATTCTTTACCCTCAAATATTCTTCAATCTCTAAAATAAAAAAGTGCAGTCTAAAGTGGGTTTTAGAAATGATACCTTTTTAGAGAACGTAATATAGACGGACTCTTAGTGCTCCATTTTAATTACAATTGTCGTGTAAAACAATTTCTTAAGAATAACATTTTATAGGGAGGAAACGATTTTTTATTTTAAACATTTTAAATGAAGAGTAGATATTGCGATTGGGAATGTTTAAATATCGCCAAACTAATGTGGACCCTGACATCAGAATATTCTTTCACAATGGGTCAAGTAACAATATTTTTTTTATTATTATTATTAAGGCGCGTCAACATCTATGGTCATTGGCGCCTTCTCAGTGCACTGCCGGCCTCCGGACAGTGTTCTCTCGTTATATACAACACTGTCCATCACCGAACAGTGGAGCTATAGAAGCTCCTAGGAAGAAAAAAATCTAAGGGTAGCTCAGCTCGACTCGAATCCGAGTCCTCCGCGTGAGAGTCCAGTCGTTAACCATACAAATAACAATCATTCTTCTCTAAATGTTCAGCAAAAAAAAAAAAAAATGGCAATTACAAAAAAAAAAAATCGCTAGGATATTGCAAAAAATTATATTTTTTCGAAATCTTCATGTCTGGATATTTTGGTGATACCCAAACGATATGTCAAACATTTCGGTTCATGTCCATGTAAAATTATCAAATATGCTTTCAATAGTATCAGGATATTATTAAGAGTGACAATATGTGGTGGTTATGATAAAGTGTAGTTAAGGGGAAGAACTACAGTGTTCCATATACAGTGAAAAATGTTTAACACTAAACTGAGGGAGGGGAGCGTAATATTTTTTCCTGTTATAAGAATTTCGTGTTAAACGATAAAATAGCGATTTGTTTTCGCCCCGATTTCTCTGCAATTGTTCACGTAAAAAAATAAGTTTATGTATTAAAATTACAAAAACAAACAAAAAAAAAACCACAAAATTCGCTAATTTTTAACACAAAATTCACCGAATTCGAAAACTAACTGAAATGTTTTGACAATGGCGATACCTTTGCCTACTCAAAAGACAAGTGGAAACCTAGCAACAGGGTAGCCATTGTTAATTTTGTTCTGTCTAACGAAATAAAATAAGCCAAAAAATCTGCGTGACGATGTGATTGCAGAAAACAATATATTGTTCACCCAGGAAGTAAAATCTTTTCGTGTTAAGCGATATTTGTTTCGTATTAAAGGAAAAAAAATTATGAAATTACACAGTATTTTGTTGGGACCGCAGTATGATTTGTGATAACCAATTTTTCATGTTAAACGTTTTTTCACTGAATATAACCTATTATTATTATTATTATTATCCAACCTCGGGTGGGCCATATCCCGGCACCGCAGCCAACAGAGGCTTATTGTGCCACCCCCGATAGTTCCTAGTAGGCAAACCCTCCCTCCTTAAGGAGTTTAAGGGCCTTCACCACCAGGTCATTTTGAGCTACTATCTCCTCAGGTCGCAAGGTATCAAAGGTTTCATACCTCAATCTGATTATTGCTACGCAATCGAACAACAGATGGGAGGCCGTTTCCTCCTCTTCCTGACATAGTTTGCACAAGGGTTCCGCTCGAATGAGTCCTACCTTGTACAGATGTTTCCTGAACCTACCATGACCTGTAAACAGTCCCGTCACCAGAGAAATCTGGCTCCTACTCAGACTAAGGGTCATTCGGGTTCTTCGTTTACACAGTCCTGGCATCATCCTATTACTGTGTATAGCACCTGGGCTCCTCCTCCAGAGCTCTTCATGCTTACTGCGACCCCACTCTCTAATCGCTGCATGAATTGCTCCGCCAGTTATTCCCAGGACCGGCTCTGGACCATGAACGGAGTGTTAGCCCCGTTCCTGGCCAGTTGATCAGCTGTCTCATTACCCTCAACCTCTGCATGTCCAGGCACCACAACAGCTGTACCTTGTTGTGCCTAGAGAGTCTCGACAATGCCTCTCGACATTCCTTCACCAGGGATGAGGTAGTTCTGTAAGCCTCTAAGGCTTTCAGTGCAGCCTGACTGTCCGAGCAAATGCGTATGACCTTGCCCCTTGGGGCTCTACGCAGGTTTTCCTCGGCACAGACCTTAATAGCAAACACTTCAGCCTGGAATATAGTGGAATACCTGCCCAACGGCCTCTCAATTAATACCTCTGGGCTCATTCCATATACTCCCGCTCCAGTCCCGCACTCCATCCTAGAGCCATCTGTAAACCACAGAGGCCCTGTCCGATAGAGTTTTTCCCACCCCTTGGACCATTCCGCCCTAGAACCTAGGAACACCCGAAATGGAACCTCGAAGTTGTATGTTGGACAAATGCTATCCTGGGCCATGTCTGTCACAGGGCCTGGGTTGACCTTTAGCAATATGTCCGGATGTTTGGCTAAGGAGCCACACTGCCTCCAAAGACCATTTTTGCGCAATCTATGTGCACTGGCCCTCGCCTCCGCTTGCACTATAACATAACCTATAAATCGCTAATTGCTAAAACTTTGGGAAAAATACGTAGTTAGGAATACTCTATAGTCCAATATCATACTAAACCAGGAAAAGCACATTGTATAAATAACATATTGAGTGAAACACACACACACACACACACACACACACATTCAACTTTCTCTTACTCTGTTAGTATAACTATAAAGTTGAATTTTTATTCATTTGTTCTAACTTAAATACAACAATAGTGTGGGGACAAGTAGGAGAGGGTGGGGCCAGTTGTTACAGTGTAATTTTTAAAAAATCGGCTGAGAGAAGCACTTCCTAAGGCTCGTTTCACACTATACGGTTTTCACCGTACGTCAAAAACCGTATGGCCTGACTTTTTTAGTGGTGTGAAGAAAAGCATGGGACCTTTCACATTATACGGTGACGGCACTGGACCCTTCCACTGGACTCGACGGCGCCGTTGACTCAGTGGTCTACCTGACTAAATGCATGCTTTCATATTGTGCGGTTTTGTGACGTACGGCAGCTACATTCTTTTGTTCACGATTCATTGAAACACTTGTATCTCATTGACAAACGAAATGAAAATGTTTAGTTTACAACGGGAAAAAACCGTGCAATGTGAAAAGAACATTGTCACGGTAAAAACCCGTACGGTTTTTTGCCGTTCGTTGAAAACCGTATAGTGTGAAACGAGCCTAAGTGGTCAAAGTTGAGAGATTTGCGTGTGCTGTTTATTACCATTTCCCGCTAAGATTTTGTTACATATGGCGGCATTGTGTGACTTCCCTCATAGTGAAAGCTACATTAGAGAAGATGCGGATTGGCTGAAATGTCTAAAGCCATGGTCACAGTCAAAAGGTGGAGAAAATTGGGTTGAATGCATGCAGTGCAAAAGATGGGCCCATTCAAAATGTTTTAAAAATGACCCAATTGAAAATGTGTTAAAAATGCTACAATTGTAACTCGGACATAGAGATGGGAAGTGACACTGAATAGAGAGAGAATGAATTTTCTAGCATTTAAGTTTGTAATAATCCATGTTTAGATCATACTCACGCTACTATTATTATTAAAATAAAGATCTGATAATTTGTTTATTGAACATATTTCATTTTATTTCCTTAAAATAAACACCTTAACATGTATTTTATACATTGTAACAACTTACCCTCCCATGTAACAACAAGCCCCGCCGAAGGGCACGTTGTTACAGTGTGCGCATTTTAATAGTATTTGAATTTTTTAAATGTTACTTCATTTTGAAAAATCTCAAAAAAATATATAATTAGTAGAAAAAAAATGAGACAACAAATTAATCAATTTTCAGCAATTTTGAGTGCAACATCACAGCAATTAAAAAATGTTAACTGAAATTTGTAACAACAAGCCCCACCCTCCCTTACCTATTCATGCAGATAGTAAGTAGTAGAGTAAGAACTGCCTAAAAAAACATAAAATATGAAATGAAATATAAATGGCCTTTAGGACCAAATAAATATTTATTACAAACAATAAGAAGCAAATGAACAGAGATAAGATGACAATTGTATTTTAGTGCCAACTTGAAACTTGGATTATAAGAGAAGGCTTGAAGATATGGAGCAAGGACCCTAGTTAACCTTGAAGATGTTGGTTATATTTCTGTAACCTTGGTGTATCCTTAATGACTTTATATATGTACAGTCATTGTAATATATTTCTGTCTTGCTGGCAATATGTAGAAGTTATTTAGTATATAATTCCACTCTCAACCTATCTATATACATCCACCTGGCAGTACCCTAAATACATTTTGTAGAACTGACGGATTACTGTAGGTGGGTACCAGTTATATATTCCGTGTGGGCGTCCGACTTTCATCACAGAAACCCCCTTATATATTTTTATTTTATTTTTAACATTAGATTATTGAATTTTTCTTTTATTGGGAATCTTTATAATATATAAAATACTTGTTATGAAAGAAACGACACAAACTGTATGCCAGAAGTTATAAATATGAAAAATAATTACTGATGCATTGCCACAGTTTTAGTGAACATGTGACGAACATGAAACGAATTTTCTTTTATTCGTGAAAAAACTGAGAAATGTGAATTTATTTCAGGGTTATTTTTATACTTTTAACAATAATACAACCTACAATAGCAGCAAGATCAAATTTATGGATTGCCCGCAGTTGAAGGATATTGCACCTGAATCCCCCTGCACTGGCCCAACTGGTGTGAAACACTCATTTCGCCTTTCTTTTACTGCAATTTTTTTTTTTTTGTTGGGCACATCGACTGGTTTGTCCACTAGCGGCTATTTATTCATTTATTCACTCTCGATCAAACGCCACACGAGCTGGAATGGCACATTTGGTATAATCCTATTTGGCATAATTCTGGTTCGTGTTTTATTCCGAGCTGCAACAAGTTGCTAGATATTGGTCGGTTTATGGTAGAGAAGGAGGACTGGACAATTTTTGAAGATAGTATTAAAAGAAGTTTTGAGGGCGGCAATTGGTCCAGATTTCTCTCACTGCAAGCGGAAGATAAAGCTAGCTATCTATCATAAGAGCGACTAGTGAATCGATGTCGGTTCGTTGCAAGATGGTGAGTGGTGTACGGTGATGGTCAGCTGATCTTAACAGGTTGCGTAGAGAAATCAATGTAGCTCAGAGTAGGTTTCAAAGGATCCGACGTGCTAGTGTTCACGATGTTTTGATCAACATATATTATTAAACGAAATACCTATATCATGGCAATAAAAAAAAGCGGAAATAGACTGTTGGCGGGAATTGGTTAACACGAAATTAAGGCTTCTGCTTGGAGTTTGGTTCAAAAATTGACCATGAAATCATTTCAGGGATCGGTCTCCAAAGCCTTCGGTGAGGTCGGGGGACTAAAGATCTTTATAGTGGGACGACACCGTAGAACAGCTGTTAAACACTCTCATGCCTCAGGACAAAGCAGATGACATCTTGTCCCAGAGGGAGCTTAGAAACATGAATGAGAGATATATAATTTGGTTATAATATTAGAGGATTTTGACGAATCCAAAATGGAGTCTACCTTGGCTCGTGTGAGGTGTCAACCTGCTCCGAATGGATCGTGTCACCCTGCATATGGTAAAAAGAGTTTGGTCGGACCGTCCTGCCGCTTTGCTGGGAACTTTTAACAGCTGCTTGAGTGAGGGACACTTTCCGACATGATGGAAAAGTTTGGATAAATCATTAGATGACCCTAGATTTTATCACCCTATTTGGTTGCTCCCTATTCTTGGAGAAATCTTAAAGCGTCTGTACCTTGTCAATTTGACGGATTTATATGCAATAAATAATTATCCTCATCCAGCGTAATATGGCTTTAAGAAGGTACAATCCAAGGAGAATGCGATTTAGGATTTCATTGGTTCAGCTAATGCCAATAAAAATTATGTATTATGTATTAGCTGGTATTTTTATCGACATTATTGGGGCTTTTGATAGTCTTTGGTGGCACAGCCTTTATGAGCGGCTAAGAATGGTAAATTACTCTTTGAGTTTATACGTTGATTTGGTTCAACTTGGAGTGCCGAACATGGTTGTAAGTTCTGATTTCAAACAGATTTTTAGAGTAGTGACCCGAGGTTACCCACAGGGATCGATTTTTTGGAATATGGTATTTGATACTTTGCTGTCTTTAGACATTCCTAGAGTATTTCGCAAGGTGGCCAACGTCGATGATGTATAAGTTATAGTTGGAGACAGCCGTACGCAGCTGGAACATAGTAGCGGTTAAAAATCAATGACCCTTCATTGTTAACTAAGGTTAATGTATTTCTGACACATAGTAACTAAATATTTTATAAATGTTTCCAAAATATTAGCCACAGTTTATTGAAAATAAAAGTATATGATATGTATATGAGAGAAAGAGTATTTAAATGACGCACAGTTTCCGAGCAAGAAAGAACAGAATATAAAGTTTTTGCTACATAACCACTGCATTCATCCATTACATCGTTATTTCTACGTTCCGTTACATTATTTCATGTAAAGAAAAGCGTCAAACATAAATCATAGTTAATTTCATTCAGAGATATCCTCATGCCACATTTAAAAATGATAAACGAGTTGGATACTAACCAAAAATTTTCAACTATTGTAAGAATTTCACTTTCAGTATGTCTGCAATAATGACCAACTTCTTCTTCTATGCATTAATGGATAACAAAAACTTTCTATATATTTGACATATTCCGTATTATTATTGATTCTTCTGAAGATTTTTTTAATTTAATAGATTATGACTGGTATTTTATTTATAGATAAGGATCCTTGTACATACCGTTCATAAGTTGCAAATAACGATTAATTCTCCACTAAAATTGTCCTATATGCTGCTAAACATCTTTGTAAGTCGAATATGGTACTGTAAGAACATGAACTTAGTAGAGAGCCTTAAAAAACCAACTTCATGTATAGAATCGAGAGGCCAAAAAAGTGAGGAAAATTACTAGGGAAGCACATTTCTACCTGAGGAGTCCAGGATATCTTGGGATCTGCCAGCTGCAAGAGGAGGGCCCAGCTGAGAAAAAAACGAGTGCATCGTGCTTATGGAAGAGATCTGAACCATTTGGGCGTACATGATGAGAAAGCTGAAAACCTACCTCAAGAATAACAATTCAACCTTCTATTTTGTATTCCACTGACCTTCCTTGGAGTACCATATATAGTGCTAGGTAAATAGCGACATAACCGTGTAAAATTTGGCGAAATCTAAGATTGTCCAATCAAAATAAGGGTTCTTTGTTGAAGATTTCCTTCTACTTACCGCCAAGATTACCCACGGGTTCACTTTATGATGTTGGCAAAACAAGCAGGATCGTGAGACCAATGCCAGCAGAGTACCCGAAGAACGGCAGGACACTAGCCCTACTTCTGCGCGGCGTGAAGGGTTTTATAAGTATATTGGAAAGCTTACATTAGCCAAGGTGCTCAAACGGCATTGGATTCAAAACAGAAAGAAAGAAAAATCTTCCCAACATTTTCTTCACGAACATGATTTTACACCTACAGCTCATGAAGTTTAAGATTGAAAGAACCTCGAAGTAGTTGAAGGTATTTGCTTTTAAAGAGAAACACAGAAGAAAAAAAAAATCAAAACAAACATATATTGACGCCGCCAAAATAGGCAGCTGTTTGGCGATGTATTTCGCACCATCAAGGGATTTTAAACAGGGAATATATTGCATAATTTCCTCGCTTATGGCTTAGTATTACATGGCTATTGTCGAGAATAGGTCAAGTATCTGAGATGTTCCCCTTTAGCCCTGCTGCACCTGATGATCAAACTTGATAAGATTTATAATTTTTTATATAACAAATGATTTTTCCTTCGATATACTGCTAGAGAATATCAAGAGAATGTGGCTAAGATACATTGTAGGGAAAGTGAAATAGATACCAAACCAAGGCAAGCAGTGCTCACGCGTTGATCTAGTGGCTAGCGCACATGCCTTTCGTGCGAGAATTCAGGGTTCTTTTCCCTTGAGGGCAAAGTCGGAGTTGATCCAGTATCGTGATGAAAAGTGGGAAGCTACAGTTAGTAGCGCCCTATGTAGCGAAGGCCGGAACTAAACGGCGTGGGAACTGCGGCGTGCTTACCACATCCCCTCTTTATTCAAATCACCGTCTGGCAAGCATTAGCCCTTCATGGGCTGTTGCGCCATAGGGTAGAAGAAGGCAGGTGCCATGCCCATTAACTCTAAGCAAGGAATAAAGGAAACCGGATTAAACAAATTATTTTCATGGACAAAAAATAAGGATGGAATTCTAAATAAGGAGCCGAAATTTAGCCTATCGCAAGGGCCTTTATTTTATCAAAGGAAACAATTGTGGGAATGAATTTCTGGCGGCAAAATTTAAGAAAGACAGATGGTCCAAAGACCAAAATGTGAAGACATAAAGCGAGATATAAATACACAAGAAAGAATGGGGCAAAGAATATGTGAAGTATAACTAGGAAATAACTGCAATAATATGGACATCTCAGCGGCCCATTAATATATTGAAATAATCTGTGAATGGATCCCAAACAAAAATGGTGATGGAGAAAAACTTGCGAAGTCAAAAAGAGAAGAGATAAAGGAGGAGGAGATGGATGTAGAGGATTTCGCCATCTTGGCCGACCAAATAAGGAATGAAATTAGATACATACATGGAAAAGAATAATCTGACAGAAACACAAGAATGGACAAATCTAAATATAAGGAACAAAATCTTACGTTCATTTGCGTGGTTTAAACCAGGAGGAAGCATTTTTTTACTTTCTCTTACTCGTAGTAAGAGGAAGTATTGTAATCGTGCCAAATTTTCAATATCGAGTTTTCAACGGAAATATCCGTTTTGTGGTCCCCTGAGTCCAAAAAAGTGGTTTTTAGCAAATGGTCTCAGTGTGTGTTTCTGTGTGTGTGTGTGTGTGTGTGTGTGTGTGTGTGTATGTGTGAACAGCATAGCTCAAAAAAGAAAAACCGTAGAAAGATGAAACTTGATATTACGTTTAGGTATCACGATGGGATCTGACGGTGCGTTATCTGTCAAAATTGCTCAACCGGAAGTACCACTTACTAGTTAATTTTTTTACGTTTTTGCAATTTTCTCAAAAATAACTCGGACGATTTTCTTTAAACTTGGTATATCAACTGCACATACAAAGAGCTACAACTTTTATTTGTAACATTTCTCCGGGAAAATTCATTTATGGGGCACTTCTGAGGTTTACTTCTGAGGGTGGGGTTAGGTTTCATCTTAACTGCTTTTTTAGTTTATTAGACAATTCTGTTATCTAAATAATGTTAATTAGAATTAAATATGTTGTTGAAATTCCGAGTTTGAAAAAATCGGATAACCGGAAGGTCGTTTACTTTACCACTTTACTAAATGATTTTTTCACTTTTTCGCGATTTTCTCAAAAATTGCTCCGACGATTTTCTTGAATCTTCTTACATAAACTAAACATACATGGATCTATTACTTTTATTTAAAACATTCGTCTGGTGAAATTCATTTAAGGGCACTTTGTAGGGGAGGGGTGGGGTTATATTATTCTCTAAAGTGGTATCATAGTTGATTATACAATTCTATCATCCAAACAACATTAATTAGAAATAAATAAATGGCCAAAATTCCGAGTTTTAAGAAAATTAGTAAACCGGAAATGCGCTTTTACTGAACAGTTTTCGACGAATTTCGTTATATATGGTGTACATACTATAACATTTGTCAATTATAATTTTGAGAACAGGAGTAAGAGAAAGTTGTGTGAGTGTTTCACACCAGATTTTTTTTTTTAAGTAAAATGTGTGATAAAGACAACTGTTTTAAAAAAAGGAAAGAGAAAAAAAATCAGAAAAGAAAAGTGAATGCCACTTCTAGTGTTTCAATGAACAAGATAAGAACTATAGAAACTCACCAAAAATAGAAAATAAAAAAGTTCCGTTTTAAAAAGTTAAAATAAGATCGACATTGCAATAATACATGTCTAAAACAGGTCCAAAATAAACGGAAAAACAACAACCTACACCCAATATCTCTTTAATTGTCTTTTTTATTTGTGTGGGTGGGCGGATCTGTATTTGATCGTTACAATTCTTTAGACAAGGGAAGGGCTCTTCTTCATGTTAACATGTCACAGACAGTAAGTGTGAAGACAGGTACAAGTGTGTGCCTAACTATGCTGAAGGCCGTGACATTTTTACTGGATGATCGGGTCAAAAGGCGAGGAAAATGTCAACTGCTGACAACTTATTAAAGCCCCCACATTCCAATTATAGCGCCTATAAGCACCTCTTCACAAACATCTCTCTTTTCACATTCCTGTAATCATCAACAGGAATTAATATCAAGAGATTTGTGAATATTTATATATTGGTTTTATGAAAGTGATATTAATAAATAGAGAATTATAGATTAAACCATATATTATATTTAAAAAAAGTGATAAATCATGAAGCACCATCTTTTAGGGCGTAACCACATTTTGGAGCGCATAGTGTAGCGAGCGATTGTAAAGTTTAGAAATAAATAAAGGTATATTCATACTCAGATGTGACCACAAAAAGTAAGTCGATCACTGAGTTCAAACACTACTCCTAACTTTTACAGTCTGCTTCTTTATTAAGTTGAACATTTAATGTCTCGCCTGTTTTTTAGGGCGTTTTTTAGAGGTCACGTCAGAATGCGTACAGCAAAGCATACAAGCACGAACCTCAATATAAAATTACTATTGAAATTAGAACACTTATCACCAACTTGTCTGCCGCAGATAATTTAGAGAATAATATAGTATTGTATTAAAATTCTGACCTATTTACTTGGATCCTTCAAATATGTGTACTTATGATAAAACATTGGTAAAATAGTTTCTTTCTTTTTTTTATTTAATAAAAATAAATTTAATTGTTGTTTATAATTTGGCTTCATTTATTCGGTTTCATTTAAAAAAATAAAGTTTCTCAACTTGGTATAAAGCAATCTAACTTTATTTATATAAACAGACTAATGCAGATTATAAACAACTTTTTATAAAGGGAAAAGAATATATTAACTTTAGAGATTCAAAACTCAAATGTTAAAAAAAAAAAAAATCTGGTGTGAAACACTCACACAACTTTCTCTTACTCCTGTTCTCAAAATTATAATTGACAAATGATAGTCTGCGTACCAAATATAACGAAATTCATCGAAAACTGACAAAACTTTTCAGTAAATGCGCACGTCCGGCTTACTAATTTTCTTAAAACTTGGAATTTTGGCCATCTATTTATTTCTAACTAATTTTGTGTGGATGACAGAATTATATAATCAACTATGACACCACTTTAGAGGAAGACGTAACCCCACCTCACCCCTAAAAGTACCCTTAAATGAATTTTCCCAGAGAAATGTTTTTAATAAAAGATGTAGATCTTTCCATGTTTAGTTTATATACGAAGTTTCAAGAAAATCGTCAAAGCTATTTTTGAGAAAATCGCGAAAAAGTGAAAAAAAATCATTTAGTAAAAAGTTAAAACAAACGCACTTCCGGTTATTCGATTTCTTTCAAACTCGTAATTTCAACAACTTATTTAATTTTAATTAATATTATTTAGATGACAGAATTGTCTAATAAACTGAAATAGCAGTTAAGATGAAAACCTAACCCCACCTCTTTCCCAAAAAAGTGCCCTTAAATGAATTTTCCCGGAGAAATGTTTCAAATAAAAGTTGTAGCTCTTTGTATGTGTAGTTGATATTCCAAGTTAAAAGAAAATAGTCGGAGCTATTTTTAAGAAAATCGCAAAAACGTAAAAAAAAAAAAAACTAGTAAAGTGTTACTTCCGGTTGAGGAATTTTGACAGATAACGCACCGTCAGATCCCATGGTGATACCTAAACGTAATCTCAAGTTTCAACTTTCTACGGTTTTTCATTTTTGAGCTATGCAGTTCACATACACACACAGACCATTTGCTAAAAACCAATTATTTGGACTCAGGGGATCTCAAAACGGATATTTCCGGTGAAAACTCGATATCGAAAATTTGACACGATTACAATACTTTCTCTTACTAGGAGTAAGAGAAAGTAAAAAGAGATTTATATCAGATCATTATTACTTAAACACGCCTTGGTTAATAATTTTGAACACAATTATTAAACCTTCCCTTTTATTATTAGACCTCTATTTCATACATGAATATCGATATTTACAGATTATCAGATTTTGTCATAGATGTGAAATAGAAAAAATAATAAAGATCAGTGTTAGTCTTATCTCTAAGAAAAATATACAACAAAATAGGTATTATTTAGTAAAAATAATAAGTATTGTTGAATATGTGGATGGGTCCGCAATGCTGGATAACATCTGATATTTTATCCATTGAAGCATGCTTATTCATTTTGTTCCTGACCGGTTTCGGATTTTCATACATCGTCAGAGCAAATTCACCAAGTTCGTGTAGAGAGTTTATTTCAATGTAAGGTTTTTATTATACTCACACTCCGTTGGTTTGTTGGTTGTATATATGAAAACTTCTTCTATATCTTCCCCATATATTATATATTATGATATATATGGTAACAGAAATATTCAATCAAAATAAAATGCTAACAGTATAGGCAGGTTTCAGCGCCTGATAATAGCGGTGTCGATAATTTTTTTTTTTTTTTTTTTAAACATAATTGAAGTAGTACATGTAGTGGAAGAACGAAATGGAAAAATAATAGTTTTGGAAAATAGTTTTGTGAAAATTAGATAGTTCAAATAGTGTATTTAGTGACAGGGATAGAGCCAAGTATACTACAATCTAGGTCAATGCAAACCAAGAGACAAAGGCGCAAGAATCAGTTAAATTAATACCATGCCACTTGGCCAACTGTTTTGTAAGAGAAGGCATTCTTTCGGACACTCTACATTCTGCTTTCAAAGCCAGAACACTTGCTTCAGGAATCGCTCTCTTAAACTCATGCCAGTGATAGAGATTTGTGTTTATTATAGATCATTTATTATGATAGTCATAGACACTCAGAAGCAGAACACTTGTTTTTCGCTCTCTTAGCATCAATGCATATTAATAAGTTTATAATATCTTGCAAATAACTTGTAGTTATTATTTTAATAGAATATATTTATTGTTAGCAGTGGTGACTACTTTCTTATTTCTAATACTTCACTCCTAAACATATATACTTACAAGCCCTTTTACAAAACCGCTCGTGCTACTACAAACATACAACACAACATTACCAAATAATATTTCATACAGCTAAAAATGCAAAATTTATATTCCCTTCTTTAAAGAATTTGAGACATCCTTCTCTAATAAAAAGATATTATAAACAAGAATAGATTTAAATATATAATAAATTTCTTGGTATAATTCGAAGAACATAATATCCTTAAGGCACAATGATGTCAGAGTTAGAAGTGTAGAAGTGACTAAGCAGTATTATTTTACACACTTTAACTATAGCATTTGAATGTCTCTACAGCTAAATCAAAACATTATTTTATTCCAACTCGCTGAATTACTGAAGTGATGTATTTTTTGGAGGCCAGAGGAGGTCGTTATCAAATCCATCAAACATCTTCTTACTCATGCCATCATCAGCTGCCTTATGATGGGCAAACATCGAATCCACCCGTAATTGGCGTTCGTTAATAAATTCAGTACACATTAAATTGGCCATTAGATTAAATCAACTTAAATTGTAATGTATAACGACAATTGTTTCAATTGTGTTGCCATCTAGTTGAAACAATACTAAACTAATGAAGCAATAACGTATTTGTTCTTTGAGAATTTCAGTCAATTTGTGTCTTTTTTTACACATGAAGCAAAAACGGCTGATGATTTCTTAATGGGTAAACAGTATTCAGATTAAAAAAGGTTTCCCTTGAAACGGTGCTCCTTTTGTTTCATTGGAAGGAAGGATGAATCGAAAAACACCTAATTAATCTGCTTTGTTGTTGAGGTCAGAAAAAATATTAATAACAAAATCGATTTAAAATACAATTTACAGCAAATTTTGTTTTAATAAAGAAAAGTCTGATTAGATAAAGTTTTTCATTTCCTTTTTTAACATTCAAATCTGTGAAAAACCTTGCCACAATGGCAACTTTCCTTGGTTACCACCCTCTTAGTTAATCTAAGCAAGTATCATTTTATGGGCAATGAAAATATTAATTTCTAAAAACGAGCAATTATTAAATAAATTAAAGCGGTATATGATGAAAATGGACTTTATTAAAATATATATTTAAGATAGTGCAAATATAGATAAAGAAAGTGAGCGTATTACAGTTTGGAAACATGCCAGGCACAAACTTTATAAATCTGATATGTATATTTTTTTTTCTTTTTTTTTACTGTTTGATAAATGATAGCTAAATGTGTGAATACTGTTCACAGTGAGTTAATGAACATGGTTACTGGCACAAATGTCCATTGATAATTTTAATTAAGTCTCTACATTTTACTGTCTAAAAATTGCTATCAAGTGATATCTCTCATTTATCGTTGACATTTTTCTAAAACTTCTATACTTGCAGCCATGCTATTTTCTTTAAGAAAATATCAGGTTTTACAGTTAAGGTTCTATCTTCTATACATCAAGCAAATGCTGAGTAATATAGCATCATCCTTCTCGCGAGGATCCAGTTTTCTAACTGAACAAGGGTGAAACTAGACATGGACGTCGATAGAATTCTGAAGCGGATATAGTGGTTTCCACTTGTCATCCGAGATTCTGAGAAACACGTCCGAAGAGACTAGAGGGAGCTATGCCAGCTGCGCTCTTGATGTTTTGCTGCCAGAGACTAAGAGTGTTCCAAAATATCTGCAGGTATATAGGCTTGCTCCGTTCAGGATATCGTAAGAGGCGACTAAAGAACCACACTCCAAGTGTGGCATCTTCACCCTTCCTATTCTTTCCTACTTTTCAGTGCTCTTTAACTTCAATAGACACACAAATTTAGCACTAGGGGGTCTTAAAATATCTATCTATTGGATTCTCTGGACTGTGTGGTCATCGCAAACTTCTTCCAATTAAACCCCATCATAAACCACGTCCTTACCTATTACAGGTATGACATCTTTTGATATTCGCCTGTGGTTTGACTTGAAATGCTTTTGAGACTACTGAAAGATGGTCATAAGATAAAACACCCTCTCCAGGGGTAGTGAGGTGGGAATGGGGTACTCCAGGTTACTCTTGGATGCTCATTATGTTCACGCACATGGTTATTAATCCTAGCTTGTTATATGCGGCTGTGGTTTGGTAGGATCGCATTGAGACAAGATCCGCTTGAGTATATTATTCAACGCTTGGCTTGTCTGGCCGTGATCCGATGCAGACCATGCCAACAGCTGCTGTGGAGACTTTGTTAGAAATCCCACCATTCTTTGTGGAACTGAAAAAAAAACCTAGCAATGAAAGCCTGTTATAAAATTAACCAGGCAGGTTTTTTGGCAGGGAAAGCGATATGGTCATTCATTATTATTATTATTTGTCTGTGGGGAGGGACAAACCCTACCAAAGCCTCACTGGGCCCATATAGCTATCCCAAGAGAAACAACAACAAACCGGGTCTAGAACAAAAATCCAGGCCGGGATCTAATCCATCTAAGATTAACCGCAATCCGAATAAATCGGACAATAACCTTAAGCGAAAATAGCCTAAGCCCTTCCACAGACATCCTATTCCGACCAAAGGTCCTGGACCTAATTTCCTCACAACCCAGGCAATCAGTCATAAGATGGATGGATGTTTCCTACTCTGTCTCACAGACTCTACAAAATGGATCCAGCATGAGCCCCATTATGTAGAGATGTCTCCTTAAACTACAATGTCCAGTAAGAGATCCAACCAGATGTCTGAGAGCGCTCCGTGAAAAACACAGCAACGTCTCACTAATGGCCTTGTCCAGACCCCCGATAAGCATTTTGGACTGCCGAAAACTAACTGAGCGAAATGGTCCACTCTACCATTCAACGCCAGATGTTTTGAAGGTTCCTGCTACAGGTTTTCCTTCGGATATAATGTTGAAGACTTTTGTTTTCGATCATTCTTACAGTATCAGATTACCTTCTAGGGAAGATTGGTTGAGATTGGGTCCGTCTGAAGTGATTATACTGATATAATTATCACTTCGTATACAATTTATCCACATAAATTCCTATCACTTTTATTTGAAATATACTTCTAGCAAAATTTTTTTTGGGGGGTTCTGGGGAGCAGAAATGTTAACTTTTCTCAAAAGTACCACTTCAATGCAAGTGCGGTTCCATCGTCAATACAGTCAATACATTGATAGAATTCCCAACTTGAGAAAATTGGATTTAACCGTGCGACTTCGCAAAGTAGGTCTTTTTTTGGAATTTTCTCTAAAAAAGATACAACGAATTTCTTTAAAACTTAGTATCCTGTTTGCACAGATATAAACATATCACTTTTATTTGTAACTTTATCCGGAAAAAATTGATTTTTGATAGTTGGGCGGAATTCGTGACGTTATTGGCCTCTCTTCTAGACTTAAATGTAATCATTAAAACTACCTGTTTGGGTATATGTACCCTTTCCCCATTTCTGCGAGTGGGGGAACACATATTTCCGGTAAAAAACTCAATTTCCAAAATTTGATACGATCGCCATATTTTCTCCGTCACTGTCTTAAGAGAAAGTAAAAATTAAATAAAGCATGAGATTGCACATAACATATTTCTTGAAATTGGCCAGCACTGTGATATATGACCAGAAATCTTGTTAAACAGCAACACTGCTAACAACGTAGCAGCAGACGACAAGATTTATGTTACTTATAGATATCTAGTTATAAAATGAGATATTCTATTTTATCTGTAAATCTTGTAGTTGAATTTGTTGACGAAAAGCAGACAATGACTTTTTCAGCAAGGAAAGAAAAAAGTACTTATAAATATGGGCAATATTTCCATAATTAAAAAATAATAATTAATTAGCAAATAGAAAAACAATCTTAATGAGTTTTTGGCTGCAAAAAAAGCAATCTTAATTCAAAAAAAATTTGATATGGAATGATCACACAACTTTCTCTTACTAAGTAATTAATACAATGTAATGAAGAAATTATTATTAAAATTGTAAAGGATACCATGTTTAGTTGGGCTGATCATAGAAATGGTGGTGAGGATTTCACTTGTATACCTGAGCGCCTTATGTGGAGTTATTCTATGCCCAAACCAACAAAACTTATGCAAATTTAAATTTAAACAGAAGGCACAAGATACTGAGCTTCTGTTTGTGTACTTAGAAAAGGCATACGATTCTGTCCCAAGAAAAGTGTTATGGAAAGCTCTCGAATTGGAAAAACCATCCAAAGGATTTATGAGGGGAACACTCTCCAAGTTAAAGTAGGCTGTAAAAGATCAAAGGGATTCCCAACCAGCAAAGGATGCGCATTGTCTCCCACATTATTTAAAATATATTTGAATGTTGCTGTCAAAGATTGGAAACGGAAATGCAACAAGATGGGGATAAAGATCAAAGAAGACCTATTCATTAGTAATTTATTATTTGCTGATGATCAGGTGATCTTAGCCCAAGATAGAGAGGACATCATGTATATGTTTAGAAAATTAATAGAGGAATATAATAAGTGGATATTAAAAATTGACATGGATTAGACGGAGGAGCCACTTCGGAGGGGGAGCCAGAAAGTGGTTGATGGGATCCAGGTTAAAACTGTAAATCAGTTTAAATACTTATGTCTATAATTAATCAGAACAGTACCTGCGAAAGTGATACATAGACAAGATTAGGTGAAGGAAGGAAAGTTATAGCCCTCCTTAAGCCAGTTCTGTGTAGCCCCGTAATACTTCCAAAAAAGAAAAAGCCTAATCTTCAAAACTGTCTTCCAAAGTATAATTACTTATGGAGCTGAGATATGGACCACAACCAAAAGCCTGCGAAATAAATTGCTAGCGGTCGAAATGGACTTCTAGAGGCGCTCAGCAAGGAAGTCCAGAAGGGAAAAAAATTAAAAATGTTCACATTAGAAGTATGATGAACGTGAAGGAAAACCTCCTAGTAGAAAGGCAGAGGTTACTTGGTTTGGGCATGTGGAAAGGATGACAGATGGAAGGCTACCAAAAAAAAAATTTGGAATGGGAAGTAGAAGGAAGAAGGGAAAGGGGAGAAGACCCAGGAGAAAATGGATAGACGAAATTCAAGAGAGTTTGGTAGGACATGGATTGAGCGAAGAGCAAGCTTTGGATAGAAGAGAATGGAAGAAGCTCATAGAGGATTTGTAGATAGACGAGACCCACTAAAAGTGGAACAATCCTAACAAAAAATAAAAGTAAAAAAACAAAATATATAAAAAAAAAATTAAACTAACACACCGACCACCACCAATAACCCTATAAAATTAATTTATTCAGAAAATATTTCAAATAAAAGTGATACCGTTTCTATCTTATGCAACAAGCATTCCAACAGTCAAGAAAATCATTGTGACCATTTTTAGAGAAAATTCCAAAAACTCAAAAATCGATTGCATAAAATCGTACTTCCGGCCAACCGATTTTTTTTCAAATATGGAATTATATCAATGCTTCTAATTTGTATAATGTACAGTAATGTAATGTGTGTAATGTAAAGTGTATTATGTATAAATAGTATTGTGTAAAAAATATAGGAAATTTAAAGAAAATCGTTGGAGCCATTTAAAAAAAAATCATGAAAAACTGAGGAAGAAAATTATTCAGTGAAGTCGTACCTGAAGTCGTTCCTGTTGATGGATTTTTAACAGAAATCTGACTTATCTGATGAGGTGATAGTGTCTAAACAGAACACCAAGTTTAAACTTCCTACGACTTTTCATTGTTGAGATATTCAGTTAAACAAACATACAGAGACACGCATACAGAATGCACGCATGCATAGACACAAACAGACCATTTTCGCTAAAAACATTTTTTCCATACTCAAGGGACCACGAAAACATGTTTTCCAAAGAAAATTCAATTATGAAAATTTGAAACGATTGCAATACTTTCTCTTGGAAAAAAGAAAGTACTAAACATGCAACTTTAATAAATATAAAAACAACTTTAACTAATGAAAGGCAAAATATTATTACTTTTTTCTGATTATTGTATTAAATATCTACATTTCTATAAATTAAAAAAGTTAAGGAAAAAAAATCGATATATTAAACTGTTAAGGAATTATTTTTAATATTCATGTCGAGAAAGTAAAAAATATCTATTGGATAACTGAATAATATAGAATGTCGATTAGAAATAGAGAAAGCAGCTGTTATAGCGATAACCCATTTTAGATAAGACAAAATTGATCATTAGTATATCTATTTACGACATACCGCTATCACTGGAATATCTCAATTACTTGATAAGGGAGTTTTCAAATATAATTATTTCTAACTGGCAATAGTTTCTATTTTAAATATTCAATAAATTCAATTTTAAAAAAAGTGTATAATTAAATTTTTGACAAGATAATTAAAAAAGTTACGATATTAAGGAATTTTTAAGTTAAAAAACATGATGAAATGATTCAAGGAAAACAAAACAAACAAAAAATAATATGTCATACACAACAAATGATTTGTTTAACTTGGAGTTTTGTTATGAATTAATTTCAATAAAAATATCTCGCAACAATGGATGCATCAATGTCAATTTAAATAAATAAACGATTACTGGATACCTATTATACATTTTCTGTTTAAGTAACTTTTAATCCTAACATACAATAGTTTTGTTTTGGTTAGCCTATCATTTTGTGAAGTTTATCTACACATTTTTTTTTTTTTTAATTTCAGGCGTGTCAACATCTATGGTCATTGGAGCCCGGAGCATTCTCAGTGCACTGCCGGCCTCCGGACAGTGTTCTCACTTAACAGACAACACTGTCCACCATCACTGGCCAGTGAGCTGTAGGGGCTCCTAGGAAGAAAAAAATATAAAGGCAGCATAGCTGGACTCGAACCCTGGTCCTCCGCGTGGGAGTCCAGTGCGCTAACCACTGAGCTAACCCTTTCCTCTAAATATACAAATATAAAATGTTTAAATAACTGATATGCGCTTAACTGTGATTTTTATTATAATTTTCTGATAGATCATCAGTTAAAAGTTTATAATTTCTTTTAATTTTTACACTTTGTTTATGACTCTTTATTTTCTTCAATTTTCCAATTCCAATTATTTCAAGCACAATTGTCACTTTTGGTTTAAAGGAAAAATTAATAAAGAAACATTTTTTTTTAATTAACTGACTATTTCCCTAGCGCTCTTTACCGTTTACAGTATCTTGTAACATTTTCAAAAATGTAGGATAAGTAATTGTGTAATCCTTCAGTATTAAATACAAATTAGAAACACAAAGGTATACAAAACAACTTAGTTGTTTACTAATGTTATTGTTTGGTTGCAACAAAATTATTAGTTCACCGATCTTTATGCGACTTTATTGCAGCTCTTAAAAAACACAATCTATTCTATTATTTGTTGTGGTGGTTGGTTCCGCAGAGCGGGAAAGCATCAGAGACATTTTCCGTAGTAGCCTGTTTCATTATGTGGCGTTCGCCCATCTTCAGGATGCGTTTGTCAGACAGTGTGATAACACAGACTTGCACAGAGCAAATTCAGTGAGTGTATAAACACTCACTCACAAACAGTGAGTGTATAAACTGAATTTGCTCTGTGCAAGTCTGTCAAACACTGTCTGACAAACGCATCCTGAAGATTGGCGAACGCCCGAAACCGGTCGATGACCACAAAATGAAGCAGGCTACCACGGAAAATGTCTCTGATGATATTCTGTTATTCCCGGTTGATATATAACCACTAGTAAATGCTTTAGTCTTGTATTTGATTTTAAAAATACATCAAGTATTAAGAAGATTTAGGGAGTTGATTAGCTCAGTAGTAGCGCGATGGACTAGAAACGCGGAGGTCCCGGGTTCGAATCCAGCATGCTGACTTTAGATTTTCTCTTCCTGGGAGCCTCTACAGATCACTGTGCGGCCTTAGCTAGAGAACACTGCTCGGAGATCGGCTGTGCACCGAGAAGCCTCCGGGGGCACAATAGATCTTATCTTCCAAATCGCAGTGCATATCCCCTTAAAAAAAACATAATAAGAAGAATTAACATTATTTGATTAATGATCACTTCCATATGAAATGGAACAGACTATCCTTCAGGAAAAGAAGTCCGGGTCAGAAAAAATTGGTTATCCTAGTGGAACTGCAGAAGAGATGTAAACTAAATTTGAGAGAGATAAATGAAAAGTAGAAGATTGGTTGGAAGAATGATAAAAGACTACAGCTACCACCTTTCTGTCTAGCAGACGAAAACCTGACAATAGCATAACGGAAAAGAAATATACAAAAAAAAAAAAATTACAAATGCATAAATCCGAATGTGAATTGTATTGTAAGGCACAAATCTTACGAATAACTAAAGGGCTGATGTTGTACCTATTGAATTAAAGGCGAAGAGACCAGGCTATGTTTATATGGCCTAGTTAGCCACTAAATTAAATGTCTAAAACATTCTTATTGAAATGTTCTTCACGGAATCCCCAGTGGAACCGTATAAATCCTGTCAATCAACTTACCTCGTAGAGTACTATGCGTAGGCAAGCTGAGTACACTCTAGTGTTCTTATTGAACCCGTCCACCACTATTGCTTCCTGTTTGATCTCGGAATAAAATGATTTCATAAATAACATTTAAAGTTTAAAGTATAAAACACTAAAATTGTATAAAGCAATAACATGAAGCTTAATAAATTGTAAACCTATAAAGATTAAATCTAAAATAAGAAAGAAAAAAAGTAATATGAGAAGGGGACGAGATATCTTCT
Source organism: Triatoma infestans (assembly GCA_011037195.1). NCBI lineage: Eukaryota > Metazoa > Arthropoda > Insecta > Hemiptera > Reduviidae > Triatoma > Triatoma infestans. The sequence continues at coordinate 10,538 of JAAEAF010001587.1, read as the reverse complement.
TTATTTAAATATGTGGAGTGTTTGTCCACTAAAATTTATCATAATTATTTGTGAATATAACAAATATCACTTGACACATTTACTTCTCAATGATAGAAACAATTAAAAATGAATCAGTTAATTGAGCTTTGTATATATCGATTTTAAGATAATTTTAACTTATAAGAACATTGTCCTTACCCTCTTAAAGAGCTCTTTAAGAATTAGTATTAAATTCAAATTTGATAACAGAAAATATGGATTTAAATGCACTTGTTGTACTTGCAATTTATATGATTAAATTTTAGTATTTTCAAGGAATATCAGAAATGAAGAACTTCTACACATACACAGGTATGTAACGAGATTTTCTTGATTTATTAGTTAATATTCACTTTCTCTCACTCCTAGAAACAGGAAGTATTGCAATAGGGTTAAATTTTCACCATTATCCTTTGTTTTTACCGGAAATACATGTTTTGAGGTGCCCGCAGTAATAAAAAAAAAAGTGTCTGATATTTTATCGGTCGTAGCATGCATATTCCATTTGTTCCTGACCGGTTTCGGATTTTCATCCATCGTCAGAGCAAATTTACCAAGTTCGTGCATAGAATTCTATTTATGTAATATTTCTGTTACACTCACGCTTGTTAGTTTACTGGTTGTATTATATACTTAATATATAATATAACTGGGGAGGTTATAAGGTTATATTACTTAATATATCATATTATAAGGTTATGTGTGTGTGTTTAATTGCAAAATGGAATAATTATAAATTATGATTACACATTAGAAAATGGCGTATAATAAATAGCATGTTTTGAAGGATACTTTATTACTAAATTTTAATAGTTTTGTTAAGTACGCTCAGTGTTTTATCAAGTCATTTTTATTAGGGGCGGGGGCGATAAGATATTTCAGGAGTATACTGTACTAATAAGAAAGTTTAAAAAAGGCAATGCAAAGTTTATGGACAGTCAAAGCTTGAATAAATAATAAATAAATGTGAAATCCAGGCAGATAATAATACAAGAAAATATATAGGTAAAGTGATATGTAAGAAGGGTCGGCAGGTAACGGTGAATTAATATTAAATTAAATAATAGAGAAAATCAAATGCATTCATTTTTATTTATCATGCTTATTTTTAAATGATATTAATTTATGTTTAAATTACATTAAGATGTTGAGAGAGATGTGCAGGATAAAATATCACATGTTATCCAGCAATGCGGACTCATCCACACATTAAAAAAAAAATGGTTTTAGCGAATTATGTATGTGTGTGTGTGTGTGTGTGTGTGTGTGTGTGTGTGTGTGTGCAAAAAAAATCGTTAAATTAAGAGAACGTTGCAATTTTTTGCTGCTGAATTAAACAATGAATCTTTTGATCTTTTAGCTTTCCGCTGCCATTTTCATGAAAAACACTTGGAGTTTGCGGGTTGAGACGGCGTCATTGGTTTGCTAGCAATGGAAGTTTCGTCCAAATTGCAATGAGCTACTTCAAGGTGTAACGTCCCTGAAGAGGCTCATTGCAATATGGGCGAAACATATGATTCTTGCAAACCAATGACGTGTTTTCAACGCGGAAACTCAACTGTTTTTGAAAGTATCTCTTGTAAAAATCTCAAAAGACTTTGTTTCTAGAAATCCTGCAGTTCTAACTGACAGATTTTCTTAGAATTTGAAGTTCAATAAAAGACTTTAATATTGTATTTAATATTATTTAACATAGACGTTGCAACAATACTGTGTAATGATAGTTTAGAGGAAAGTGCATCACATTTCATCCCTTTAGAACATTGCATCACTTTAGAACTAGTCTAAAATAAATTTTTCTATAAAAAATGTTTTAAAGAAAAGTAAGAGATCTTAGTTTTAAGAAAACTAATGAGCCGCCATTTTCTAGAAAAATGCAAAAACGGAAAACATATATTTCAATGAAGTGGCAATTCTGGCGTATTTATTCGAAACACTGAATCGAATCGGATAGGACTGTTCGATGATCAAACGGAATTATCATGATTGTATTTCTTGCGATTTGTAAGTTATGCTGTTTTCAGAAGAAACATTTTTCTTTTCAGAAATGGAAAAAATATTTCATTCTATTGTGGTGGGGAATTCATTGCATCGAAAATTTGCAATGAAAAAAACTGTTGATGAAATTAATAAACAAAATGGAAACTTGTTTAGAAATTTGCAAAGAAAAATAATCTCTATTCCAAACCTTCGACTTTTTTTCAAATAAAATTTGTTTTTAAGTTATTAAATAGACAGTTTTGTATAATATATTTGCCACCATTTCTTAAGATAAAATAAAACAATGTGACTCCGTAAAGTAACGTTTAATTAATAGTTAGTCCTTAGTAAACAAGGACTGTTTTGTAGAGTTCCTGGCAATATAGCTACAGCTCTAAGGCAATAAATTCACTTTAGTGAAATATTTATGTTCCTAAATAATACTCTTAAAATAAATACACGAGTATTCATTATCAGTGTTCTGAAAAAGGCAATTTTATTTTATCAGCTAAAACTAAAATTAAAAAAATGTAAAAAAGTTTTACCAATTAAAATGGTTTTACCGAAGAAATGGTATAAAAAACTGAAAATGCAATTTAAAAAACAAAATATTCTTTACAACTTCCAAACGATAAGTTATATTTCTTTCACAAAAATTTTGACTATTTTCTTAGGAACTTCTGGCATTCGTCTCAAATGTTAACATTATTAACAATACTCAAATCTATGTTATATCAAAGCAAACATTGTGTGTGTGTGAGAGAGAGAGAGAGAAAAAATGAAATAAATCTCAAAAAGCAGGACCTACGCCTGATACCTCATTTAGGCACCAACATCCTATCCGACATAGAAGTTTCGATCAATTTCCGTCAACCAAAAGAGAGACTTGATTGAATTTTTTCAGTTTTTCGCCATTTTTTTTCTAAAATAACAACCAGTTTCTTTAAACTTTGCTGCATATCCTATACACATTGAAGGTTTTTAAAGTAAAATGCATATTTTGAAGTCTTCTTGTTATTGTAGTGAACAATTCCTTCGGGTTTTATGGATGATCGTGAAAACAAAAAAAATAAATCGCAATAACTTCAAAAGTGCAAAAATTTTTGATTACGTCCCAGTCTTTTGGAAGAATCCGTTACCGAAGATTTTTCATTAAAACCCATCAATAATGGCCATGAGGATATGTTAGCGCTTTCGACACCCAACCATCACCGATACTGATCGGTGATAACAGTGACATGGTTCCGGGGGGCGCACAATACATCTTAAATATTTATGTAAAAATACACATTTTTTAACAAATTTCTTCTTGTGAAAACTCAATTTAAAAAAAAAAAAATCTGGGCTGAAACACTCAGCTCACTTTGTTACTGCAATTTTCCGAGTAATAAGTGATAAATTTTCTACTAATATAATGTTTACTAATTACTTAGTAGTGTTCAGTTATTATATCCCCTATAAAATCAATTTTCGGTATAAACTTACAAATAAAATTCACTGGTAGGGAAGGGATTAGCTCAGTGGTTAGCGCACTGGACTCCCACACGGAGGACCCGGGTTCCAGTCTTGCTGTGCTGCTCTTAGATTTTTTCTTCATAGGAACCCCTATGTCCGATGATGGGCAGTGTAGTCTGCAGCGAAAGAACATTATCCGGAGGCCGGCAGTGCACTGAGAATGCTCCGGGTGCCAATCACCATAGTATTGACGCGCCTCAAATTAAAAAAAAAAAAAAAATCTGGTGTGAAACACTCACACAACTTTCTCTTAATCCAGTTCTCAAAATGATAATTGACAAATTTTATAGTTTGGGTACCAAATTTAATGAAATTCGTCGAAAACTGAAAAAACTGTTCAGTAAAAGTGCACTTCCGGTTGACTAATTTTCTTGAAACTCAGAATTTCAGCCATCTATTTATTTCTAACTAATTATGTTTGGATGATAGAATTGTATAATCAACTAGGATAGCACTTTGATGAAAATCTAACCCCACCCCTCCTCTAAAAGTGCCCTTAAAAGAATTTTCCCAGAGAAATGTTCTAGATAAAAGTTGTAGATCTTTGCATGTTTAGTATATATACCAAGTTTCAAAAAAATCGTCTGAGCCATTTACTAAGTGAATAAATCATTTAGTAAAGTGGTAAAGTAAACGCACTTCCGGTTATCCGATTTTTTCAAACTCGGAATTTCAGCAACATATTTAATTCTAATTAACATTATTTAGATGACAGACTTCTCTAATAAACTGAAATAGTACTTCATCAGATATAAACCTAACCCCGCCCCTCCCCAAAAAGTGCTCTTCAGTGCATTTTCCCGGAGAAATGTTTCAAATAAAAGTTGTAGCTCTTTGTATGTGTGGTTGATGTTTGGAGTTTAAAGAAAATCGGCGGAGCCATTTTTGTGAAAATCGCAAAAAAGTAAAAAATCTAACTAGTAAAGTAAAGTGGTAATTCCGGTTGAGGAATTTTGACAGATAACGTAGTGTCAGATCCCACGGTGATACCTAAATGGAATATCAAGTTTCAACTTTCTACGGTTTTTCGTTTTTGAGCTATGCTGTTACATACATACACACACCACACAGGGACACACACACAGGACACATTTGCTTAAAAACCACTTTTTTGGACTCAGAAGACCTCAAAAGGGATATTTCCGGTGAAAACTCGATATCGAAAATTTGACACGATTACAATACTTCCTCTTACTAGGGAGTAAGAGAAAGTAAAATTCATAGTTAATTTAATGAATCCCGATGGAGTATTGTGAAGAAAATCAGAGAAAATTTAAAAAAAAATAAATCTGTCCAGTAAAGACACACTTCCGGTCAGCCGATTTTCTTCAAACTCGGAATTTTGGGTACACATTTAATTCTAATTAATATTATAGAGCAGTAGCATACTGTAATAAATCTTTTGATGATTGTACAGCCTCATACTTTGAATATTCCCGGAAATCCGTTTTAAATAAAAGTTGTAGCTCTTTATTGTGTAGTTGATATACTCAGTTTAAGGAAACTGTTTTCGGAGAAATCGCAAAAAATATTTAAAAAAAAAAATCCATTGAATAAACTGGTACTTTCAATAGATCGACTTAACCAAAACCTTTACTGTTAGGTCCCGTGATGGAACTTAACACGAAATATCAAGTCTGAATTTTCTCCAATTTTCCGATTTTGAGTTTTGCTGAAACATACAAATATATATATATATATATATGCATAGACTTACACCTACACATACATACAAACTGCAAAAAACCATTCTTTCGGATCCAAAGGACAGCAAAACGTATATTTCCGGTAAAAACTTGAGATTTTAAAATCTTACTAGTTGTAAGAGGAAGAAAAAAAAATTGAAACAAAAGCAACACTTGTCTTAGAAAATGGAATCCTGAGGCCACTTTGCGGTAACAGCTGGGGGGACTTAGCTCTGTCACAATGTAATAAATTATGAATGTGTAAAGAAACAAAAAAAAATAAATAAATCTCAATAAACTTTTGATTGATATATTATCATCAAATATTCAATAAAGTAGTACACTGTCTAACAAGTAAAAGTTTATTTAAGCGCTAGACAAGCGGAAGTAGCTAATAAATATAGAGGGACATAGTAATACCTTATTGAGTACATTATAATGGAGTGGCAATTGAAGAAACAACGTACTTGTCTATCTATCCTAGTTAATAATATTATATATTGTATTGTATATATTTTATTTCATTTAATTTTATTAAATGATTATAGAACAATACATGCGAATTTCTTTAGATGATAAAAATGTTAGGGAATACTAGGGAGGCTTTTTACTTGGTGGAACGAATGTACTAGAGTAATTAAATGGCTACTTTTTAACACTTTTTGTAATGATCGCGAAGATCTATTGTAGATCTGTTGGCAACGGATCAGAAACGGTCCACTATTTTCGGCTAAAAGTAATCAATCTAAAGACTTCCTACATTAAGATATCAGATATTAACACAACTTGATAATGAAAAAAGTCCCTTTTGTAGCTTTCCTGGAAATTAACTACACAGATCTCTGTGCCCTTTTCATGATCATACTTGCAGAATACTTAACAAGAATAACAAGCAAGTCAGGCATTATTTCACTGGGATACCCACGGACATATTTTTTTTTTTTTTTTTTTATTGCTTTATTGGAATTTACAATTGTCACTGCAACAAGAATGACTGATGACACGAGAGGAGTTACCAATCAATAGTGGCTCACCAAATTAATCAACTATTGACCTCCACAAACCAGCGTAGCCAGCGCCCTCTAGGAAGTTGTGATGATGAAAGCTGGTCTATTACAGGATTAGCTTGAGAGGAAAGGCGAGAATGAAATTTCTTGTATCGGGGTAAGATTAAATCTTTTACAATAGGAGTAACTAGAAGAAATACAATGAAGGAGACGTTATATGGAGCATTAGTTATTCGGAGTAGAATTTTTGACTGTATGGTTTGGAGACAATAGATGTTGTAATGCGGGGATGTGGGGATAAACCCCACAGTTTGAGTCCAAATCCCCCCCCCCGTAAATCCAAATCGATTCCAATATCAGTTCCTTGTTGTTTAATGTCAGTTTAGATCGCCTGTCAAGGAGTCATGCAAGCAGATAGCAACTTGTTTTTTTTTTTCTAGATCTTGTCGTATGAGAAGTATACGTTGATTCCAGGTCAGACGTTTGTCAATGTAGAGTTCGAAGTATCGTACTGTGTTAGTGCATGGTAGTTAAATTCTGATTAAAGAAATCTAGATGGCAGATGGTTATGTTTTATAATAGGTTTTAAAAGGAGAGAAATTAGGGGGGAAGGGTTTTTGAGAAATAAGCTAGAATGATTGCTAAATACTGTATAATCAAATAGAAACACAAAACTGGCAGGACTTTACAAGCAAATAGAAATTAGCGATTTAGACTAAGTAAAGAGAAGGGAAGTAGTTAGTTGCTGTGCGTTGTAACTGCTTTATAAACTGTTCTAAAGACTTCCCCTGGTAGAGCTGAAGCAGCTGTATATATTCAGAGTCTCCCATTCTAGTCTGGCTTAAGTAGCGATTGAGACTCACAAATTTTTGTCTCTCTCTCTCTCTCTGCTTTAGATCTCTCTCTTCGGATCCTATAACATGTTTTGACATTTCTGAACAATAATTTTTATTTTTCACCCATGATTCCATTTTTTAAGAGAATTTAGATGCTGCTGCAAGATGTGACTTGATTGAACAGAGTCAGAATGAGAAGATAGGATAGTCTATGTCATCCGCATATGGTGAAGGTTCTGGTATCTGAAGTATATTATATGAAAAGAATAGGTCTTTCATACTTCCTCGAGAAATTCCAACCTCCACAAAATGAAAAGTAAAGTTATGGTAGACTGCCATAACTTAAACAGAAATATCGATTACAGAAATATGATGTCAGTGATAATTTGAAAAAAAAGGTTTTTTTTTGAGCCCGAACCTGAATATCCCTTTTACAACGCAGGAAATATTAATAATACCAAGGTAGAGAACCATTTACCGAAGTGTACATTAGTGGAAAGTTTAACGCCCATAATTGTTCCCTAAGAAACCTTCAAAACAACAATTTTCCCGGGGCAAATGTTTCAAATAGAAGTTATAGGTATTTATCTATGTAAATATTATATGAAGTTTAAAGAAAAATCTATGGGGCGGTTTTCGTAAATATAGCGGAAAAACAGTTCTGTAAAGACGCAATTCGAGTTGAAAGAGTTTGAAACTTCGTATCTTATGCGGTGGTTTTACCTAAACGGAATAAATAGTTTGGCTTCCTGCAATTTTATTTTAAATATATATATATAGAGAGGGGGGAGAGAGACAAAGACCTTATTAGGTGTAAGAGAAAATAGAAATATAGGTTGACAGATTGGAATATCAATTAAATGTATAGCATTAATTAACAATTAACTACAATCAAATTGATAATATGCTTGTTGCTAGCATTAAGACCGAAAGAGGGAGGAGACACGCCATTTAAGCTAGTACAATATTAGTGAGTAAAGTAGTAAATATACGTGACCGTAGTACAAATATATCGCAGCATGGAGCATTCATTCTCTAGTTACTACAATAACCAATGTAAAGGCTAATCGACTATTGAACTATGGGCTACTAGCACGGCAGTATCCTGGATTGGTAGACACTGTAGCGAGAGAAAGATGACGCCACCAGCATTATATGGACACACGAGCCTCACAACCAGTACACACGAGCCCACACTGGCAATGTTTTAGTTGTAAATATAATCCGTGCGTGACATCAGTCTCTCTCTCTCTCTCTCCCAGTTGTAACTTTAGTTAGAGACTAGTAGTCAGTCTGGCCTTGGACATGGAGCGTGGAAACGATCACTTTTTACCGTAAAGAACTAGAGCCAAGAAATCAAGTATACATAGAGCGCGCACACACACCTGCCCGCTTCTATATAAACATGTATCTATTTAAAGATACATTAACAAACAGCTACTGTATTTTTACTAATAAAATAGTAATTGAAAATAATAAAAATTACACTAATTACATACACTGTAAATTGCAATGTTTATTAATAATAGGTATGCAAATTGATAATCATTTAATTATATAGTATTATTAATAATAGTGCGGATTATTAATTTATAATTTATCATTATGAATAAACGTATCATACCATTATTAAATAATGTGAAGCAATTTTTTTTTTTAATCTTATGAATTATTAGGTGTAATCTAATGATAATAATATTTTATAAATAAAACTGCAACTTATAACTGCATGCGTATTTCGAATTTGAACGTCAATTTGCATTTTCTACATGTTTCATATCTTCTTTTTTTTTTGTTTTTTTTTTCATTTATTTGAAAATTTACAACTGCTGGTACCTTGGGTAACCAGCAACAAGTAAATGAGATGACTCACAATAACGGGAATGGAGAAATCACCCAGTGGTGATTCTCCACACTATTTCGCTGCGCACTTATAAGAGATCACGAGGCCACTGCCGCCTCAGTCGTCGAGAAGGGTTATCTAGAATGGCTGCTGAGGAAAGTTGGTGAATTAATGTATTGAACTGATCATTAATGAATGATTGTGATTGTGATTGTGATGTGCGAGACGGGTGTGAAATATGCAGTATCGTATTTGCTCTAGGTCAAGTGTAAATGGAATCTGGAGATCGGAATGTATTGTCGGGATAGAAACGTAAAATGGAGATTGGTTATACAATGGAGTATTTTGGACTGTCGGGTTTGGAGGCGGTGGATGTTGGAACGCTTGATTGAGCCCCATAACTCGAGTCTATAAGTCCAAATTGGTTTTAATAGGAGATTGTAGATAAGTACTTTATTATTTAAAGTTAGTTTTGAGCGTCTGTCCAATAGTCGCTTGAGTAGGCTGTAACGTTTTTTTACTTCGTTTTGTTTTAGTCTTGTATGTGGGTTCCATGTCAGGCGTTTGTCTATATAGAGTCCTAGATATTTAACTGTATCAACGCATGGTAATAAGATATGGTTCTTATGAACTGGGAGATGTTATACAGGTTTACAGGTCTTAGAGTGAATGTTATATTTTTTATTTTTTGGACGTTAACCTTCATTCTCCATCCGCAAAACCATTTCTCTAGGGATTGCAAAATGTTTCATATCTAAAATATAAGTTTTTTTCCCGCATGTCTGCTTTTTTTTTCTATTATCATTAAAGATTAAAGCGGAGGTTATTTTAATAGAACTTAGGATTAAGAAAATTTAGGCTACCTTTATATCAACTCTTTTTTCATAGAGTGTGGTTGGATAAGAAAATCCTACGTTTCATCTTACACCTCTTTAGGCTTTCTATATAAATATTTTTTTAATTATTATTTACATAAGCAAAAAGTCTTTAATTTTAATAAATATGGGGGAATTTTTTTTTTCCTATGCCATGACTTTGGCTATTCCACGTCAATAGCCAGTACAAAAAGGCTATTGATGGTGTTGATAGATGCTGATGTTATTGAACGTTGTTGTTGATGTTGAATATCTAGGGGGCACTAGAGAACAATTTCGGACGCGAACAACTTCAATCCGCCAAGGGGAAATTATAGATTATAATTCCATATAAATATTAAATTTTTGTTTAATATTTTGCCTAATATTAAAGCTGATCTTTCACTATAATTATGAATTTATTACTACATTATGTTCCTCGCTAAGGCAGTGTTTTTGAATGCTGCCGTTAGACAATAGAAATATATACATTAAAAGAGGTGAGAACTACCTGGCTTGCCAAAGGCAAAACGAAAGGCTACCTGATTTTTGTTTTTAACTTTAGCCACAATTTTATTCTCTTACTCAGTAAGAGGAAAAAATTGCGATTCACTCGAATTTTAAAAATTGAATTGTCAGCGTAAACAAAACTTTGGGTGTGCTCTTGATCATGAAAAACTTTTTTAAGCGAATTGTGAACAAAATATCTAAAAAGAGGAAAGTCTCAGCCAGTTCAAAATTGATATTTCGTTTACAGACTACCACTGCATCTGAAAATGAGGTTTTGGTAAAAATCA